>PVIU01004877.1:0-120296 GCA_004026605.1 Ondatra zibethicus | reverse complement strand
GCTATGAGCCTCAGTATCCTAGTAATGTCGGAAACTACAGCTATTAAGTCTCACCATCAAGACTGCCTAAACATGAGCTAAACAAGAGCAAAAACACTGGATGCCAAAGTGTTTTGGGGGAACTATCACAGAGTCTCAGCCCTACATAAAGAACTACAGACACTTAAGGAACGCTGAGAGTGGGAGGAACAGTCTTCCTCAGGAAAAGCACACCAATCAATTATCCAATACCAAATACCTGAAAACATACAATACCTTGAAAACATACATGCAATTAAAAATACACAGAGTAAGTAGGTTATAATTTTAATTTATGGATATGTATGCATATACATAGGGAGCTGGAGAGATGGCTCAGTGCTTAAGAGCAATGCCTGCTCTTCCAAAGGTCCTGAGTTCAAGTGCCAGCAACTACATGGTGGCTCACAACCATTCGTAACATGATGTAGTTCACTCTTGAGGAAGAGACCTGGCCAGTCATCCTCATCAACTTAGACCGTGAAACCCAATATGGACAAGTTCAAGAGAATCCCCATATTCAGGCTTCCCATGCATATTCAGCATTGCCAGGGCATAAACTTCAGTGCATATACATAGACACATATGCAAAAACAAAAACTAATGATGAAAGAGGGTATGAGTTTCAAAGAGAACAAGGAGTGGGAGGACTTGGTGGAGGAATGGAAGAGAGACATGGCACAATTTATATTATAACCTCAAAAATAAAAGAAAAAAAGTGAATTCAAACTCTATTTTGTGTCCTCCCTCAGCACTTCCTCACAAGTCAAAAACATAGGCCACACTTCTCTTTTCTTACATTATCAATGAGAGTGAGCAGCCATAGTGTTACTGATGTTTCTGAGGAGTTAAAACAATCCCTAGATTACTAGTCAGAAGACTGAGGATCAGAGAGTTCCATGAGCAATGTACAATTAAAAAGTACAAGTGCATGAACTCAGTCTGTACTTTAGACATTCTGAACACTGAGCTTTTAAGTAAGTAACAGGCAGATACACTACTATATCAGCATCTACAGTAGCAAGAGAACCTTCTGAAAATAGGATATATATATGCATGTGAGCATACATATTTCTGTTAATATTGCAGTTTGTGATGCAGTATATATTTGAATGGCAGACCTGGCTCAAGTTCTTAGCACTTCAGTATTTTCAGTACTAAGTGACCTAAATTGAATTTTGGATACTCAGTTAAGGTTAATTATCAAGTAGTGTTTAGTTTATGTATGTTCAGTGTGGGTTCAGAGCCATGTTGTCTGGTCCAGCATTTTCTTTGTCAGATATCTTCAAAAATTGCCCAATCACTCTGTAATATTTTTCTGATTTTCTTTACAGGTGAGATGTTACTCTATGAGATAATTTGTCCTGACTCACGGCCATAGATTACAATACAAATATAAACAAAATCCATGCACTCCCATGTATTCTCACATTAGAATTCTTGCTTCTCTTTCAGACTAGAGAGCATTCCTTTGCATGCATACACTGTAAGTAAGTAGGGTTGCTTTTTAATCAGTGAGTTAGTTTTACCCGAGCCTGTGCTAATTAGAATCACATACTTTAAGCCTCAAAAAGGCAAATGGGTGATTCTTGTTTTTCCTTTCTTAGGGGAATAGTGCCTTACTTTTATCAGCAAGTACAGATGTTATCTTGGGATGAAGCAAAATAGTGAATTAAATGCAAATGCCTACACTGGATGGGATATTTCCTTCCCTTCTAACTCAGTGTTATTTCTTAGCTGGGAATGAATCCCCCTTTGGAAGAAATATGCATGACTCTAGGATTCATGCCAACTTGGCATCAAAAATCCATCTATGTGACTTTTCTCAGTTGCCAACAGCTTTGGCTCCTCCTCAGAGAGAGGAGGAAGAGAAGAGAGAGAGAAAGAGAAGAGAAGGCCTTTCTTTAGCTGCTTTCCTCTAATTATGGAGAAATACCTAGCTTGCCTTTTTTGGTATTTTGCTTGTCTGTAACAATATCGGAGGAAAAGAATGAGGTAAAACCCTTTGAATTCATTGCTAAGTGATGGCAGAAGATACAAAATAATCCTGCACTAGTTCAGAATTACGTATAATAAAGGGTCACTTATTTAAGGGAGACTTACAGATCACTGTCCTAGATCACAATCCTCTGTACAAATGGGGAATCAGAACAAAGTTTATCAGCTGGAAGTGAGAACCGGAAGCAAGAGAGTAAGTGCAGGCTTTACAGATGCATTTATAATATAATAGACCACGCCCAAGTGGGCTGATATCTTAAAGACTATTGGCTAAAGGAGTAGAAGGAGCTCCCACAGCACCTTCCCCTTTTGTTTAAATAAAAGAGTTCCAAACCCAATACAAAACTATATACACTAGGAACAGATATCAAGTATAAGATTAGAATTACAACCAACATAAAGAATATTAAGCAAGGAATGTATGCTAAATGCTTTAATAAACATTCTACCCTAAGGAGTCTAAGTCTTGTATTGGAAATGCCTTGGCTAGATCATAAGAGGACAGTAACTATGACTATCTAATCTTCAACCCCATTGAAGACCTGAGAAGGAAGATAATATTACTTGAGTAAGCAGGAAGTGCAATCAAGCAACTTCCAAAATGTGCAATAGATGATAGAGAAAACTGGCTATCTGAGCAATCATCCAAAGTCTCATTTGCAATGTTGAGGCAACCAACTTTGGCTAAGGCCTAGAATAACTGACAGACCATTTTCAGAGGCAGGAAATTTTTCAAAACTGTCTTACACTGTCTTGGCAAGATTTGACAGTCTTTTTTCTTGTATCCTGCTTGTCCAGTCCAGACATCGTGCACTACATCAGTGGTCAAGGCATGGGCAGTTTCTTGCCCAAAGGCCAGTTGTGCTAAGAAGGACACAAACCCCAGGTGGAGTGTCTTTTGTGCTCAACATTATTGGGAATAGATGGGTGCTGCCAGGAGCAATCATGTCTCACATCAAAAGTATCCTTAATTATTTAAATGCCATGTTTTACAGATCTCTGAAGTGGCTGAAGGTTACCTATCTATGCAGAATACAATCTCTATGTATCTGAAGAAACTAATTAGTCTGACTAAAAGTATATCAAACATGAACGACTATTGACCTGTAATACTTAATACTACTATAACTTAAAGATTAAGATTTCATATTAGAATATTAAACAGTCTTTAAACAACTGTGCAATAAAAGAGGACAATGACATCAAAATGTAAACAATGTATAAATATTTTAATCAGAGATAGAAATATATAATGCAATATGATAAATATATCCTAAAATGTATCAATATATAAAATGTCTTAAACAGAGGTAGAAACAGGCATGCATACAATCTCACAAAATAACTTAACATAGGCGTATAAATATTGTAAACAGAAATAACAAATATAATTTGAACTTATAACAATATTCAAGAAACTATACCAGTGTAAATTGTCCACAAATAATAGCTCACAAGTATTCACTCTATTACTCACTATTATTATTATTAGTTTGAATAAGTTCATACTTAATTACTTATTATCCCATTCAATCTTCATTTTTTTGAGATCCCTAGGCCTACATAATTTCCATCCCAATCCCAACCCAATGTGGGTAACAATAAACCCCTAAATGGTGTCTCTAACCATGAGGACAAACTTTGTTCGGAGAAGGGACATCACCCTCTAGAATTGCTTCCTGCTGTCATGGGGATGATGTATTTTCTATGGGATCCTGTAAAAGTAAAATAATGGTTAAGTTTCAGAATATAATTTGTATATCTTTTTTGTATAATTACAAATGGTCTCTGAGTAGGTCAATAGGGTCTTTTTGTTTGTTTGTTTTGAAATTCTTATTTGGAGTTCTGGCCAGAACACTGTAAAAAGGCGCACCATTTCTGCAGCTGGTACCCCAAAACTGGTCTCATAGTAGCGCTATCAGTACCATGACATCATATCAACCAGATGGAGTCATTGTTATAGGGCCTTATCTTCTTCCTGGAAGGTTCAAAGATTACTGCAGGAAAATCTACTGTTCATTGTGGAAAACTTAAGCATTAATCACATAGACATATATTCAATGAAAGATATGGTATAAACAAAATGATTATGGAGAAAAGTAAAATAATTCCTTAAAATCTGTCTTCTTTCTGTCCAATACCAGATGGCTCCTGACATGAGACAGAAATTCTAAATTTTTCTTTCAACAACATGCTTGGATTTAGAGAAGAATAGCCATTGTCCAACTCCAAGGCCAGCTCTTATTTTTAAGTAGAGGTGTATATGTGTCTAAATAATCAAATTTTACCATGCAGATAACACAGCATCATAAGGCAGATTTCTCTTTGCTTGTTGATTCTTTATGGATAGCTATCTTTTTATCTTTAGGCATCTACATGTCCAAGGTCTCTCAACTTTTTGAGATGAATATTTTCCTGTGAAGACAAGAACAAAACTCTGCCCCAACCCTTATGAGGTTTTCTTACCACCTGTATGATTTTACCTCTGTGGATGTGCTGTTATTTCTTTTTCTCAAGGGATTTCTCTTTTTCAAACCAAATCTTTATCAATTTTGATGGTATCCATAGTTTTTCTTCTCCTGTAAAAAGAAGAACAAAAACCCTTCTCCAACACAGCACAGCACATCTCCTGGTTTCAATTGTGAGGTCACCACATCCTTGCAATATATCGGCTGATTTAATTCAGAAGTTTTTTTTCTATTATTCAATGTCTCTTTACTGCTGTTGCTTCTTTCTCATTAGTATTAGAAAATCCAAGGTTAATAAAGCATTATGCAATCTATTTCTGGGGGTATTTTCCATCCCTTTCTGTTTGTTTAACATGTCCTTTATAGTACAATTTGATCTTTCTGTAACTGCCTGACCTATAGGATTGTTTGGTATACCTGTAATATACTTTATAACAAGCAAAAAACTCGTCATTTCCTTAGACACATATGCTGGCCCATTGTCTGTCTTTATTTCTGCAGTTACACCCATGATGGCCATAACTTCCAGTAAATGCATGATTACTGAATCACCCTTTTCTGAGCTCAAGGCAGTTGCCCATTGAAAACCTGAATAAGTGTCAATGGTGTGGTGTGCATGTTTTAATTTTCCAAATTCTGTAAAGTGGAATACATCCATCTGCCAGATCTCATTCCCTTGACTACCCTTTGGGCTACTCCCTGCTGGCAATGGTATTTGGTTATAGAAAGTAGGAAAACAAAGAGCAAGTAGGACAACTCTTTATAATCTCAATTTTCCTTTTAAAATAAATTCATAGACTTTTTCCACATAAGTTTTCAATTTTTTACTTGGTTTATGTGGTTAAAAGATCCATTCTAAGATAATATTTTTCCTCTGCATTAAAATTCCTGTAGGGGAAATTCCAGAAGGCAATATGACTAGAATACAATTAGGATTTGGATTCACTATATCTACATGTGCCTCTTGTAATTTGTCTTCAATGACCACAAATTTATTTTTTCTGCTTCAGATGTAATTCTCTGGGACTATTTAAGTCTTTGTCACCATATAAGGTTTTGTTTAAATAAACTATTAGGTCAGGTATTATCCCAACAACTGGTCATAGACTGGAAATATCTCCTAACAATCTTTGAAAGTCATTAAAAGTCTGCAATCAGTCTCTCCTAATTTATGCCTTTTGTGTTCTAATTTTCTGTAAACCTATTTTGTAACCTAGGTAATTGACAGAATCTCCTCTTTGTATTTTTTTCAGGAGCAATTTGTAATCCCCACTTAGGCAAAACATATTTTACTTCTTCAAACAATCTTTCTAAAGTATCTGCATTTGAGTCAGATAACAAAATGTCATCCATGTAATGGTAAATTATAGACTTAAAAATTGCTTGCATATTAGTTCTAATGGCTGATTTACAAATTACTGGCACAGAGTAGTACTATTTAGCATTCCTTGTAGGAGGACAATCCACTGGTATCTCCTAGTAGACTGAGAATTAATATAAGTAGGCACTGTGAAAACAAATTTTTCTCTATCCTTTTCTTGTAAAGGTATAGTGAAGAAACAGTGCTCAAAATCAATAACTGTAGGAGGCCATCCTTTTGGTAATAGAGAAGGAAGAGGAATTCCAGACTGTAGAGGGACCATAAGTTGGATAACCTTGTTGACAACTCTTAGATCTATCACCATTATCCATTTTCCAGATTTCTTTTTAACAACAAATCCAGGAGAATTCCAAGGACTGGTTCATTCTTCAGTATGGTGAGCAACTTGCTCCTGTACCAGCTGTTCTAAAGCCTGCAGTTTGTCTCCCATTAAAGACCATTGTTTAACCCATATGGGTTTCTCAGTTAACCATTTTAAAGGCAAGGCTGTTAGTACCTCTGAAAGTTTGCTAGTTGTTTTGTGTTCTTGTATAGCCTGAATGGCTGGTGACCATTTTTTTATAACATTTTATAATATGCTTTCCAGAAACATGAGTTTTGAAGACTGCAAGAATATTAACCTGGGTATTCCATTGCTGCAATAGGTCAGAGCCCCATAAATTCACTGCAGTATTAGCTATATATGGCCTCAGCCTTCATTTCTGTCCTTCTGGCTCTATGCATTTAACCCATCTTGTACTTTGTTTTACTTGCGATAGGGTTCCAATTCCTAGGAATTTAATATATGCCTCTTGAAGAGGCCAATTTGGATGCCAAGATTCTGGCATAATGATAGTCACATCCTTACCTGTGTCTAGTAATCCCTCAATTACAATGCAATTTATATGCACTCTTAGCTTTGGTCTTTGTTCATTTATAGAAGTCTGCCAAAATATACAATTCTTATTTCCTACTGGAGTTTTTGACTCATCCTCTAGGTCTATTCCATCATCCAGAAGAGTATGGTTTTTTACAGAAGGCACTGGATTGTTTAATTTTCCTGGTGAGACATGTTCTCCACAGTGACTGGGAATGACTGGGCCTTGTTTGACATTGGGGGCTGAGAGAGGTCCCCCCAAGGAGTTTCCCAGTGTTATTGGGTGGCCTTGTCTGTCTCTTGTCGACCTACATTCATTAGTCCAACGTCGGCCTTTGCCTACCTCCTACATATACCAGAAGGCTGTGTCCTCCTATTCATACCATTCCTAGAGGAGACCTTATTTCTAGGAATTCCTTGGCTACAATCCCTTCTTTGATGTCCTATTCTTCCACAATTAAAGCATTTGGCATTTTGGCATCTCCTCATACTATCGGAAATCACTTCTCCTACCAAAGCTTCAGTACTATGGTCAAATTTTTCAACATTCATTGTATGCAAGATCCATTCATCTATGGATGTTGATCTAACCTTTAAAGGTCCAAGGATCTTCTTACATTCTAAGTTGGCATTTTCAAAAGCCAAGGTTTCAATTTGTACATGTCTGGCTTCAGGGTTTGTCACTCCTAATTGTACAGCCTTAATTAATCTTTGTAAGAAGTCAGTAAAGTGTTCTCTCTGGCCCTGTTTAACCATAATATATGACTCAGTCCTCTATCCTGGTTTCTGAATCCTATCCCAAGCATTTAAGGCTGCTATGCTACTTAGTGACAAGATGCGTTTGTTGTAGTGATCCTGTTCCTAAGGATCACAGTAATGACCCTCTCCAAGAATTTGATCTTGGGAAGTCTCAAATCCTTTCACTTTCCCCTGTTGCTCTAAAGTTTTTGCCTCTTCTTTCCAATAACACTTCCAAAGCAGCCAAGGTCCACTGAGATTAATTGAAGCCAATCTTGTGGGGGTAGCCTTAGTGCTTGAAGCCCACATTTTCACCATTTCCCTGACAAATGTTGATTGTAGCTCATAATAAACTATTGCTTGTTTTATTTCTTTTAGATCACTCATATGTATTGTTTCCCATGGATATTCTTTGACTACCTTAGGGTACTTTGTGCCAGATGGTCTTTCTGAGGAAATTACCAGATATGTAGTTGAAACTCTGTGTAAGTCATCCATAGGTCTGGCACGTACTGATGAAGCAAAATCCTGTCCTTGTATCTTCTGTCCCTGCTCATCAATTTCAATAAATTCCTCAACTTTTTAAAATCTTTTTACTACTGCCTTTTCTAAAGTCTGAATCTTCTGTCCAGTGTTCTGTTCTAATGTCTTCACTGAGGATTCCAACTTGTTCAGTAAAGGTAATGTCTCATCCTTGAACATATCATAACTTTTCAACAGATTCTGACAGATTCAACAGCACAAATTCTTTCAGATAATTTTGTCAAATTTATGCTATCCCTCTCTGTAGTACTCAACCATTTTTTAATGACATAATATTGAAAACAAAGCTAATTCCTAGAATCAAATAATAGGAAGGAAAATAGCATAAGTCTTGCACAATACCTTCCATAATATAAGCAAAATAATTATTGAACTACTGGATGTTATTTTTTGTAGTTTTTCAGATCATTCCTATCAAAAAGTAATTACAAATTGGAGTAGATGTAATATTTGTTATTGGCAAGCAGGTGTCACAGTTGCAGCCACATGGCCGAGAGATGCTAGCAGCAGCGAACAGCACATGTTGCTTACTTAGGTACTGAAAAATATTTTTTTTAACAAATTAGGAACAGTTATTAAGTTGAACACACAATTCTGAGAGTTGGGGCCAAGGATAAAGAGAAAACCCAAAGTTTTCCATCAGTGTAAATTGCAGACTGTGTGTACTGTGGGGATCGCAGGCAGCAGTGTGTGGGCTGTTGTGTGGGTCACAAGCCAGAGTGCTGAGCAAGCAGCCTGCTGCATCTGAGGGCCAGCTAAAGCTGCAGGTGGGAGAGCCAGTGCCCAACTCGCCACATGGCTGGTGGATTGATCCCATAAAGTATGGACTGGTCCCCACATTTGGGCACCAGATGATGGCATAAGATACAAAATAATCCCACACTAGTTCAGAATTACATATAATAAAGGGTTATTTATTTAGGGGAGACTTACAGATCACTGTCCTACATTACAATCCTCTACACGAATGGGGAACAGGAACAGAGTCTAGCCAGCAGTGAGAACCAGAAGCAAGAGAGTGAACATAGACTTTATAGCTGCATTTATAGTATAAGAGACCACGCCCAAGTGGGCTGTTATCCTAAAGGATATTAGCTGAAGGAGCAGAAGGAGCTCCCACAGCAGCTAAGTGAAAAATACCTGTGCATAAGTGTGCTGGTGGCTTAGAATCTAAATGGTAGAGGTTCAAATGGTTCCTCTGCCAGTAAATGTCCTGAAAGTGACAAGTTCACTGTACCTTGGATGCTAGCACACTGATGTACTTTCTTCATCCTTGCATTTATCTATCCCTTTATCTCGATTATGGCTCAAATCTATATCCAGATTCCATTTCTCCATCCCAATGTTCGCACCAATCTTAGGCATTTTTTATATAATTTTCAAGTTAATTTCAAAGGTTACCAGTTCATGAAAGCCTTTAGTAAATGGTGATTCACATGACCAGCTGGATATCTTCCTGTTTCTGACAGTGCTGTGTCTCACTGCTATCCTTCCTGCAGCAGGGAATTAATGATGCATTATTTATTCTATTCCCCCAAGAAACTCTGATCCTGTGAATGTCTCATTTATTTTAAGTTTTACTTATTAATTTGTGTGTGAGTGAGAAAGAAAGAGAGATTCATGCCATGACAGCTTTGTGGAAGTCAGTCAGTGTCCTTTCTCTCATTTTTGTTTTTAATGCAGAGTCTCTCTAAGTCTCCAGGATAGCTGGATCATGAGCACCCAGGACATTCACCTGCTTTGCAAGTTTTCAAGGTGTATTAGCAACACAATTGCAGGATAAGCATCCAGTGCTCTACGGTGCATTGTGCTCTAAGCTAACATGTTCAGCAGGCTAGATATTTTGATTTTATCTATTAGTCCAGTAGCACACTCCATTGCAAGCCAAGAAACGTCTTTGTGAACATGTCAGCACTCCCAGAAGAGTGATGAAGCCTGTAGAACACCCCTGTTTTATTTCTTCAGTTAGGGATCCAGATTAAGGGGGAAAAGGCAAATAATGTCCTCAAATTATGAAAATAGCTTACATAAAATAGTTTCATGAGTCCTCTGGGAAAGAGTAATGAGGACCCTCAGGGATCCTGGACTACATTTTGAAAAATGCCATAATAAATGAATGTTCCTAACACTGGTTAACAATTAGAGCAGTGTGAAACAATGAGGCGATTAAACACAGGAGCATTGAAATCCACGGGTCTGAGAGTCAGCTCTCCACTCTATTATTTACTTGCTTATGACCTTGAGTTTCTAATTGCTCATTGTGTTAGTAGGGGTAAACAGGAGCTACCTCTTAGCACTGACATTAGTTCTAGAAGGCTGGGAGAAGCGACTGTCGTTACTACTGGAGTAATAACAAAGTACTTGATTAGAACTCTGAATGACCTCAGTGTAAAGTAATATTACTTAACTTTAATTTGTGCAGGTAGAGAAGTAAGATAATTTCAAAATAGTCAATGAGCATATCCCAGTTACTAAGGTCATTTCTCAGCAATTGTCTACAATTTTAATGCCCAAAAGAAAAACATATATCAGTAACAGAGGAGATCAGGAAGGTTGGTCTCAAAATTGCTCTCTGTGTGGAGCAACTTTTTATAAATGAAGGACTCTTTTTTTTTAAGTAGAAGTTATAAAAGAATTGCTTTCAGACTGGATAAATCCCTTTCAGAAGAGAATTTGGAAGATACCCCTAGAATCGTAGCATAAGGGCCAACACAGGTGTTTTCCATAGGGAAGCAGTTGTAACTGGTGAAAAATTCTAACTAAATGCAAAGTTTTGGAAAATTTTCAACACTCTACAGTAAACTAAAAAAAGCATTTCATTTAGAAAATCTAGTAAGGCACTTACTAGGAACTTTACCCCTACTTACTAATATTCTTAAACTAGTGGAAGGCACTCGTCACACTGCTGGAGGAGAAAGGTAATGATCAGTGTCTCCAAGCTACAAAAACTGCTACCAACAACAGTGACCTGCCTGTAAGATAGACTGGACTAATAGTGGCACAAATATCAAGGGAGTAACCAAACACTGGCCAACTGTATTTAAGACTCATTCCATGAGATGAAACCCATGCCTGACACTGATAAAGTGGCCCAGGACCTGAAACTAGATAGGTCATGGGTTTAGGGGTAAAACTGAGTACTATTATCTGACTAAAGAAATATAGCAATAAAATGACGTATAGATCAGTGCCTCAATTAAGCATCATCAGAGAAGCTTCTTCCTATAGTAGATGGGAACTATCACAGAGAACCAAACTGAATAACACAGACAGAATGAGAGATTTTGGATCATTCATTACTAAGTGGGCTGTCTTCATCAAACCTTCCCCTCAAGGCTCATGAATTTATGTGGAGAAGGTGGAGAGATTGTAGAGCCAGAGGTACTGAATGACTCTAAGGAAATAACATCTACAGACATAAGAAGACAGATAAATATATAACAAACTCAGAGGAACTGTAGCAACATCTACAGAGCCTTGCAAATTCAAGTCAGATGGGGTCCCAGAACTAAGAAGGGGAAGAAGACATGTGCTCCCATTCCTAACCAAGAAGCTATCTGCAGTTGTCTCCCAATTGCAAAGGAAACTTCAGTTTTCTACAATAAATTCCCACTGGGTTTATTAACTACAATTCACGGCCAGCTCCAAGCCCAGGAGGAGTTGTCCAACACAAAATGAATTGAATGGTCTATTTGTAGACTTTTTGTCTCATTTTGCTTTGTTTGGGCAGTTTATTCTCTTATTTGCTTATTTTTATTTCCATTTTCTGGGTTTTATTGTTTTTCATGTTGCTTGTTTTTAAATCATGATAGAGAGAAAAAGTATATAAAATTGAGTGGGCAGGGAGATGGGAAGGATCTAGGAGGGATAAGAAAAAGTGATCAAATATATTGTTTATCTTTCAATTAAAAAGAAAATCCAGTAAGGCATAAGATGTATCTCAATGGTAAAATGGGTACACAGCATGATTAGAATCCTGGGTTTGATCCCAGCACAATAGTGTTTTAAGAAATGATAATCTACTGAATTCTTTAACAATACGTCTGTGGCCATTTGGTTCAAGACCTTATCCCAGCTCACCATAACAAAGACTGTACTTGGTAGGCACAGTAAGGATACAGGATTCTATCCTCCCTGGTCCTCTCATTTGAGTGTTATATCACCTTACAGAAAGATTCAGGCTGTGTCTCAAGTTACTGTCAGAGTTATTAGGGCTAAAGCCTGAATTTTGATAGCCCTAATCAGTTATATTTGGCTGTACCTCTTCAATATGTCAATTAAAGAGACAAATAATATTAAAAGTCAGAGAAAAGAGATATACTCAGAGAAGCCAAACTGAGAAAAGGACCACATAAGAATGCCTACTAATCTCTAATTCCATACTACAGTCCTGACAAGAGGTTTAGATTTAAATAGAAGGAAAGCGATATGCACAATGAAGCAGTCCTGGTCTTCCTATAGTCTCACAGTCAAAGGTCGGGACACAATCGTCTCTTTTCTGACTGTGTTCACTATTTGAAGACAGTAGCATTTTATTCCTCACTGGCTTCTTTTCTTAAACCAAGTCTTTTCTCAAAGGAGGAAGCATGACCTTAGGTGTAAATGAGAATAACGTGTCATCAAGTATCCTGTGTGTAGCTCGCTTATAAGGTAGACGTTATATGTCAGGACAGGCAAGCCCAAAGACCAAAGACTACCTTCCTTTTACTTTTATACTAATGAAACTTGTGGTGAGAAGTAGGACAAGGCTGTAAGAATGGTCTTGAGGTTACTATATACTAAAGGCTGTAAGGATAAGACTCTGAAAGAGCTGGCATTATTTGGAACAAACCCTGGAGTACTTCAAGCCTAAGAGTGCCACTGAAACAGCTGTGGTAAGTATGCAAGACAAAGAAGCAAAGGATGGGAACTACAAGATAGCAATACACAAAAGTACATCAACTAGATTACAGAAGAGTGACAGAAAGAAAAGCCAGACTTAGAACAGCTATCAAATACGGACTCAAATGTGACTTCTATAAAGAAGTCTGACCTCTCATGAGTTGGACTAGGAAACAATTTATGTTCTTAGGAGTATTGGTCCTGGTGAAAGCAGTAAAGCAGTCAATTGGCAATTAGCAGAGGTTAACAGCTTTTTGTGACTCAGACAGAGAGCTTAACAGAGAAATCTGGGAGAGTCATAGAGAATAGTGATAAAACGTTGATTCTTTTAGTGACTGGGACAGCGGGCTAGGCTGAGTCAACTGAGGAGAACATCAGAGGATGAACTTTGTAGTAGAAATAGACTCATGATAATAGTACATCTGAGACACAAAGCAAATAAAATAAGCAAAAATGGAGACTTATAAAATAGAATTGCTATAATATAGAAGATAAAATGATGTTTTTCACAAAATATATTGTACTACATTCTCTCGCTGTTGCTGTGATGAATTGCCCCAACAAAAACAATTTAGGGATAAAGGAGCTATATCAGTTCACAGCTCAACAGACAGTCTATCGCAGGATGGGAGTTGAGGCTGCAACAGCTCTAAGCAGTTGGTCATATTCATCCAGTCAGGAGAAGAGAGGAGTACATACATGCATGGGTTTTCCTTTTAATTCAATCCTGGAAGAGTGCTACTTACGTTGAGGCTGTACCTTCTTTCCCACATGAACTGAATTAAGCTAATCCCTCACAGGCATGGCCAGAGGTTTATCTCCCAGCTGTTCAAGGTCCTGTCCAGTTGACTATGAGTAATAGCCACCACATATACAAGGGCACAAAAGGACAACGTATTGATTTGAGAGGGACCATCAAACTGATTTCTAGAAAGCCCAGGCAGGAAAATCCCATAGACCATCATCATAGCTCTTATAAAGATATTCTAGTGGAGACTGCAGCAGGGCAGAGCATCTGCATGGAGTCCCTGAAGCCCTGCCTCAGTCTGCAGTGTTGCAGAATAAATTACGGAACAAATTTGAGTAATTCAGCAAAACTGTGTTCAAAGACCTGAAGGAAAATATGAGGACAATGTCTCCTCATGTAGATGAATTAAGATTTTTAAAAAATGATAATAAAAATACATCTGGTTATTGAAAGGCATCATAGCTAAAATGTAAAGTTTTATTAGTGGTATTAAAGCAGGAATCAGTAATTTAAAGATAGGAGTTATAGAATAAGATTTTTAAGAACCTAACATGAATGAAGAAATACAAACTAAGTCTCAGAATGATTTTCGTCAATCAAAGCTTGAGCAGTACAGGAATCATTCATGGAAATATAAGGCGAAAGGAAGGAAGGGAAAGAACTGCCAAACGAGGAGTTGTATCACGATTGGTAAAAACCCAGAGACAGAAGTTGAGGTTCAACCTGAAGGTCAAAAAAGACAAACGGCCAGCCACTGACTCTTACCTCTTACTCAGCGCAAGATGGCAATCCTGCTTTCAGGAATCTCAAAATGAGATTGTGAGAGACATTTCCTCCCACTTTATAGTCCTCTCTAGGGCTGGGATTAAGGATGTGCACCACTACCTCCTGGTTTCTATGGCAAACTAGTATGGCTACTGGGATTAAAAGTGTGTGTCACCATTGCCTAGTTTGTAAGACTGACTAGAGTGGTGTTTTACTTTCTGATCCACAGGTAAGCTTTATTTATTAAAATACAAATGGACAAATGAAATATTACTACAAGGGGTGGCTGAAAGTGCCTCTGTGTCTGTATTTTTTATTTATCTTTATTTATTTATTTATTTATTTATTTATTTATTTATTTATTTATTGTTTTATTGTATTTATGCTTTTTTTGAGACAGGATTTCTCTGTGTAACAACCTTAGCTGTCCTTAGCTCTTGTAGACCAGGCTGGCCTTGAACTCAGAGATCCTCCTGCCTCTGCCTCTGCCTCGCCAGTGCTGGGATTAAAGGCATATGCCGCCATCACTTGGCTTCCTTGTCTTTTTAAAAGTTAATTCATTATTTTTTATGTGTATGGGTGTTTTGTCTACATGTACGTGCATACCACATGCATGCAATACCTACAGAAGCCAGTAGAGGGTGTTGGATTCCCTAGGACCGGAGCTACAGATGGTTCTGAGTAGCCAGCCTAGATATAGGGGGGAGAGCTTTGGTCTTGCCTCAAGTGAAATGATAGGCTTTGTTGACTCCCCATGGAAGGTCTAGCCCTCTCAGAGAAGTGGATGGAAATGGGGTAGGGAGAACATAGGGGTAGGACAAGGTGGGAGGAGTGTGAGAAGGGGAGGGAGAGGGATTGAAAAAGAGAGAATGGAGCCTGCTTCTTCTGGAAGAGCAAGCAGTGCTCTTAACCAGGGAGCCACCTCTCTAGCCCAGAATGAAAGCTTCTCAAACTGGATGAGAAACATCCCCTTGAATTTGCCGGCAAATTGTTAATGCTCACAAAGAGATACACATAGAGACATAGCATGACAGAAATGTCAGAAAACAAAAAGTATCTTAAAATCAGCCAGAAGAAACAGAGCATTGCCTAGAAGCAATGCTGTTGTGAGCACTCTGCTGCAGACACATAGTTGGACATATTTGTGGAAAGTCAGTGTCAGAATTTATTAATGGCAAATTCAGAAGCTATTCTGAATTCATTAGCTGCAACTTGCCAAGTAATCCTAGTTTTCCTTCATAACTGGGTGTTGACAGACAGTTTTATTTTTTCATATTTTATTACTAACATTAAATCTCAAATCACCTATTCTATATCAGAGTAATTACACCTATGGATACATGCATACACCCTGACATATACAGAACACCTGTGAAACTTTTAAAGAGAGAACCACATAGTTCACAGAGTTCAACATGACCTTACTGCAACAGACAGAAAGTGATATAGTTGCAGAGACTCTGCAGTGTTGGGTAACATGCCCAGTCATAAGCTGCTGGAAATGGGAGCCAGGCTGCTGAGTGGCAGGGTTGAATTGGGTTTAGAAGTTGCAGAGGTGAAGTGCAGGACCATGTTTAGAGAGACAAATGGATGGATGGATGGATGGATGGATGAACAGACAGATAGCAGTTCCAGCAGTCCACAATAACAGTTCACATCAAGCTGAACTGAGCCCCAAGGACAATTGGGTATTTTCTGTTGGATGGTATATTGTTGTTGACACAAGGTGGTCCCATGTGGGATGAGTGGGAGTTATCGCTATGGTGATGAGGGATTTTCCTTTGTATGTTGTGATTACCATTGATAAATAAAGGAACTGCTTTGGGCCTATAGTAGAACTATAGGGGAACAGAGCTAGGTGGGAAAACTAAGCTGAATGCTGGGAGAAAGGAGGCGGAGTCAAGAGAAGCCATGGAGCCGCCACCGGAGACAGACGCTGAAACTTTGGTGGTAGGCCATGACCTGGTGGTGATGCACAGATTAATGCAGATGGGTTAAATTAAAATGTAAGAGTTAGCCAATAAGAAGTTAGAGCTTATGGGCCAAGCAGTGATTTAAATAATACAGTTTCTGTGTGATTATTTTAGGGCTACGCAGCTGGGAACTAACTAGCGTCCATATAACAACTATATCAGTGTTATACCTTCTCCCTTTTTACGGGATGCAGGTTAAGGAGATACACTATTTCCTCAATTCAATATGCTCTCAGGACTGGATTTCCTGATATGATTGGAACCCATCTTATGATTTTATGCTCTCAGTCTACTTTTGTAAGTCCATGGTGATAGGTGTGTGGTCTTAAAAGTGAGCTTCTCACCAGTGTTTGTTTCACAGGTGGTGCTGGATAAGCGGCAATGTCTACAAGCAAGGGACGACCTGAGCTGCAGGTCATCCTGCCTCTACACAGGCACACAGTTGAATCAAATGCTGCTTATAAAATGGAGTCTTCTCAGCCTAAGAGCCCAATGTTGTTGTATATGGAGTAATTTTTTGCAAGGCTCAGACAGATCTCAACAAAACCCAGTATTAGGGGAAGCTGATTTCTCACCAAAACAGTAGAAACTCTGGGGGAACAAGCCTGAGAGAGTCAACATCTTTCCACAAAGGCTATTCCTCCTCATCATCACCACTCCTCCCCCCTTCCTCTTTTCAATTGTTTTTAGTTTTATTTTTCTCCTTGTGAAAAGGTTTCTCAATGTGTACCCAGGCTGGCCAGGAACTCATGATGTTCCTGCCTCAATTTCCTTATGGTATATATTTCAGGCATACAACAACATGTGCAATCCATAACAAATATTCTATCCAACAAAACTGTTTTTCAAAAGTAAAAAGAAACTAGACATTCACACAAAAGATAGACATTCCCACATAATATAGATTATGGTAACAGATAAGCTTGCAAGAGACATTGAAATGAGTTTCTGGATGAAAATGGGCACCTCAGAAAGTATTACAAGTCCTCATGAAAATAAAAGCATGCTAGAAATATAATTATGTAATTACAAAAGAATATAAATTCATATTTCTTCTCTTTTCTTCTGTAACTAATTTTTAAAACAATTTCATTCTATGGTAAGTATGTAATTGTTCTGCCAGGCTTATAATAAATAGGAAAGTAACATATTTGACAATAACAGCACAAAGGAAAATGACAGCAAAGTTGTATTAAGGGAGGAAATGACACCAGATGGCAACTCATATCCTCAAGAATAAATCAAAAGAACTACAAGTAGTGTGTAAAGTTAATATAAAATTATATTTTCTCCCATTTGTTCTCTCAGATTTTTTTTAACAGATGTATTATGTAAAGCAATGTAATGTTGGGTTTCAGCATATATTACACTGCACTTGACAATAAAGAACAAACTAAAGATGAGTAGGAATAGATGTATATAAAATAATGCTAACATATGTTCCTAAACTTAATCTAACATAAATATTAAGTTTATACTTTTATGTTTGAAGAAAAAGTAAAAAAATTTGCTGAAATAAAATACTCCCTAAAAACTAATTAAAGGAAAAGCATTAGTCTATAATAACATTAAACTTTATGCAGTAAATGAACTTTATACTGAAAAACACATGATCTAATGATACCATGGTACATACATTATTATTTTAGATTCAAAGACAGAAATAGATTTGTGAATGCAATGGTAGAAAGTTAAATTTAAAGAACAACTTAAGAAGATAGGAGGGCCGCCACCAATGCTAAACAAATTTTTAAACAAATATGTACAGTGATATTTCATTTGTATTTTAAGAAATAAAGCTTGTGTGAAGTTCAAAGAGTAAAACAGCTACAGTGATCAGCCTTACCGACCAGGCAGTGGTGGCACACACCTATAATCCCAGTAGTCACACTAGTTTGCCATAGAAACCGAGTGGTAGTGGTGCACGCCTTTAATCCCAGCACTAAAGAGGAATATGAGATGGGAGGAGGCAGCTCTCACAGTGACAGGACTGGCTGTTTTACTTTTCTGAACTTAAGGTTGAATCCCAATTTCTGTCTCTGGGTTTTTATTAATCGAGCTACAAATATGTGCTAGAAATATACAAAAATATTTTACAATGATAAAATTTTCAGTCTATCAGAACATGAATATTGTAAACAAATTGCACAAGCATTCAAATTAGAGCCTAAAAATGTACAGAAATCAGCTGCATTAAATGGTGGCTTAAATCTCCCCATCAGCGATGTGAAAGATCAACAGAAGACATGGACAATGTTCTAAACCAACTAGCCCTACATAACAGTTCACTCAACCACAGCAGAAAATATATCATTTCTGAATTAAAGGAATATCCTCTAAAATAGAATATAAGATAGGCCTTAGATAGATCCCAATACATTTAGGAGAACTGACACCAAAACAAATTCTATTATTAGCAGAAATTTTAATTAGAAGGAAGTAACAAAAATTAGAAAACTATTCCAGATAAGAGAAAATATTTATTAACCATGTTTGATAAGGAACTTATATTGAACTAGAAAATAGAACACTTTCTATTCACACATAGTAGTGGTAAATATCCCAATTTAAACTGGGCAAAAGCATTAAAGATATCCCTACAAAGATGGAGTTGGTGATGGAGAATGCGACAAACCCCATTAACCATCAGGGATATGCAAATCAAAACACAAGGCGATGCTCTTAACTGCACTCTGGGGCAGTTAAATTAAAAAGAACAAGTAATGGCAACTGACAAGGATACAGAGAAGCTGGATGTCTTATACTCTGTCAGTAAGAATGAAAAATAGCCATACAGTTCCTCAGAAGGATAGTCATAGAATTGCTACATCACATCACTCTTCTACCTCTAGAAGCATACAAGTGAGAACTGGAAAGACACACCCACAACTATTGCTAATACATTTGCAGACAGTACTAGTAATACTATTCCCAAAGTAGAGATAACCCAAAATATCCATACATGAATGTGTAAAATGTGGTACACCTACAGGACAGACTACCAAGCAGAATGATATACTGTACATGCTACAATGTGGATGGAATAGAAGTAAGCAAAGTGAAAGGATCCAGGAAGTACAGGAAGTCATCTCACCATTATATTTAATGAAATGTCCAGAACAGACAAATGTAGAAAGCCAGAGAGTATATGGTTAATTGTTCAAGGCAGGGGGCTGGGAGTGGTAGGATAAAAGTGGAGTATCACTGCCGATGATCTTGGTGATGGTTACACACACCTATGAATGTATCAGAGATCTTTGGATTTTATATTTCAAATGACTGGGTGACATGTGGACTGCATGCCAATAAAGTTAAAGAACTGGTTGCGCTAAGCTTTTCAAGATGGGGAGCATATTCAAGACTTCAGTTTTCTGTGGCATACAATATGGGAGGTTTGACAAAAAAAATGCATCAGACACCTAAAAAAATGCATGTTTTAGAAAACACAAAAGGCTTGATTGCTCAGGAAAACGCCATGTATCTCTACTTTAGTTTTTTTTTTTTTTTGTGCTGACCTGAATATCAGAAATGTAGATGATGAACAATAGTGTTTGATGAAAAAACAAATCACAAGAGTCAAATCACACAATTCCCACATTTTCTAGGAACTGAAAAATTCCTACATAAAAACTGAACATGTATAAATCTCTTGGGTGAGCATCATTTACACAGTTGTCTTCTCTGCTCCTTTGTGCTACCATGGTTGATGTTTTCATGACATTTCTGGGGTTGTACATCCCAGTGGTGTTAAGTAATTTAGAATTCATGTGTGTTTTGCCTTTCACAAGGATGCCAGCATCAACACTGGTGACACTGAAAAGAGAACACATGGGTGTCTGCCTGGGACCAATTTGGGTCATATCTGGTGTCCCAACCAAATTACTAATATGCCTTAATTTGGCAGATAAATATCACCTTAATCCCTACTGACCTTTTTATTTCTTCTCTCCTGATAATTTTCCTTCCTACTGGGTCCTTCACTATGCATCATCGTAGTTCCTCCTCAGATCACCTAACCACAGCTGACTCCTTTATACTCTGGGGAAAAAAAAAGAATTCCTTCCTCCTTCCTTTCTGCAGTTCATCTTTTAAAGAATTAAGTCCAAGATAATTAGTTCTTTCCATCATTCCATGCCTTGAGTTTTAGATTTATGAATGAAACTCAATGATTTTTACATTCTGCATGTGCACTACATGGCACACAGACTGCATTCAAATGTTTGTGAAATGAATATTTAATATCTATGAATTCACCATCTAAGTCAAGGGCATTAGCGTAATAGTAAATAACTAAATATACTTATCAGAGAAGACTATTTCTGTAAAAGGTTGTATTCACTCCCTTTAAGTAACTACATACATACCAAATACACACACACACACAACCACACACAAAAAAGAAAACCTCCCTTCCCTGTGGCTACTTTGTGGATGATAGATAAATAGATAGATAGATAGATAGATAGATAGATAGATAGATAGATAGATAGATAGATAGATAGATAGATAGATAGATGGATACATAGACACATAGATAGATACATAGATAGATAGAAATGAACAACACTTATAATACTTGTCAAAGTGCTACCTCCCACAAGAGAAATTTTCTCTTCTATTTATCCAGGCAAGTGTAGAGGCTTTTGACCCAATTTAGCTTAGATAAATGACCCATGATATGAAATTCCCAACAGTTTAATAATGCATTTAACTCAAAGTGACACTTGCTTGCAGCTGCCTTTAAGCACATTGGAGGTGGTATGTGTCTCTTTGAAATGATGAATGGGCCTGCATAAGAGGATCCTGCATATGACCCAAGAGAAGAGGAGAGACAATCCTCTTCAATTTGCTCTCAGCAATTCAGAGCATGAGATTTAATTTAATTGAAAAGATTCATTTTTCCAGTACTCTCTAGTTATGGCCACTAAGGCAGATACAGCATGAAGCTTTTTGTGTCCCATGTAATACTCCTTTTTTTCTGTCACACAATTTAAAGCTTTAATTTATTTTCTTCTACAAAATGTTGAGTATAGCATTTTCTTGGGTTTAAAATGCTTCCAAAATCCAAAGAATAATTTATCCAAAATAAAATCATGTCCCATGGAAAGAAATGCCAATTTTACTGTTTTAAACTCAATAATCACAAAAGCAATAAAACCAAACAGGTTTCTGATTATGTTTAAAATTCTGGCCTTTTGAAAACAAGACCAGGAAAATCCTATTTTCTGATTTTATTCTCTATACTTTTGGAGCCACGTTTATGTTTCACTGCTGCCATGTGTTCTGTGGTAGGGTGTTTTGCTACTTAATTTGATCACATAATCTTCCTCAGACATATTTATAACCCTCAGAAGACAGAATAAACCATAAATGATTTAAGCTATCCTATTCTGTAAAGTTGCTTTATTTGACCTCATCTTCTGAGTTTGAAAATAACCTTGAGGGAGAATTTGGTGCCTTAGATATTGGTATGCAGAGTGACTCTATGGGGAACTTACCAAACATTTATATCCATGCATGAGGCAAGCACAAAGTTTTACAGGGACTACAGATGAACTGAAAGAAGACTTAGAGTCCAGCGTACTGGTGACAGCCTCTGAATTTGAGAACTAAGTGCTACAAGGCCTACAGAGTTGGTCTTTTTCTACATGTGTCTGAAATCTTCCCTTGGTTTAACTGAAATCTGTAGCCATGCAGACGCAATCTGTACGCACATACAATTGAGAATAGGATAATGATTAATGCATTGATATTTAGATTCTTTGAGAAGATTATTCAGAGGCCACTACATTTCAGATTCAAGTTTTACTGCAAACTTCAGCCAGTCTCAGCAGATGCTCCAAACCCTGACAGGGTCTAGCTCCCTGATATACTCTAGTTTTCACAAGTTGGACTGTTTCTAAGGCTTTATGTCAATCAGTGACATCTTGGTCATCTCCAAACCACTTACCAGATGCTAAATCGCCTATGTGTCTTTGATTCTTCCCACTTAATTTGCTAGACATTCTGGAGATATCAGAAGATTATGCAAAGAAAAGAAAGTACTATTAGGGAAAAACAGATTTGACATAAATCCGAGTCCTGTGGCTTGGGAAAGGAATTTAAAATTTCCACATCTATTTCTTCATTTATCAACATGATGATCAGTACTGCGGTTGTGGTTTGAATGGGAGATGTCCACCACAGGCAGAAGTATTTTAACATTAGCTCCCAGTTTATGACACTGTTTAAGGAGGTTTTGGAACCTTGAAGAGGTGAAGACTGCCTGGAAGAAGGACATCACTGGAGGGGTGGGCCCTCTAAGTTTTTAGCCTCTTCTACTTTCAGTTCATTCCCTGCTCTCATTGTGAAGTTGAGATGTGAGCTCTCAGCTCCTTGCTGCTGCTGCCCAGCCTGGCACTTGCTAACCATGCCATTCCACCATGGTGGATTCTTTTCACTCTGGAACCATAAGTCAAAATAAATGCTTTCATTTCTAAGTTGCTTCAGGTCATGATATTTTATCACACCAATAGAAAATCGAACCAGAACAAATTATAACTCACACAATTGTAGAAGTAATTTTATGAAACAGCATAGATGAGATGAAGGGTATGTCTCCCAGGAAAAGTTTTGGTAAATAAAAACAAATAACCCTTACTATGCCAAATTTTTTGAGTTCCTACTGTTCAGATTTGGAAAACACACATAAAAATATTGCTATATTCCTTGATGAACCAGCTTTATTGGGAAAGCTAAAGCTGGATTTTAAACCCAGATCTAAGATATATTAGCTATTCATATTTATAGCTTCAGCTTATTTAATCTGAAAGTGAAGATAATCAGAGAGCTAATAATCAATAATAGTGATAATAATTTTTTGTTGTTTTTCAAGATAGGGTTTGTCTGCTATCCTAGAACTAGCTCTTATAGTCCAGGCTGGCCTCAAACTCACAGAAATCCACCTTCCTTTGCCTCCCGAGTGCTGCGATTAAAGGTGGGCACCACCATCACCTGGTGATAACAATTTCTTATAAGCAATAATAAGAAGAATCGCTATTCTGCTGGGATAGTGTGATTCCTCAGGAAGGATTTCATGAAATGACAGTTGGCCTTTGTTGCTACCACTGCTTCCAAAACAGATGAAGGGAGCTGGGGAGGAAGAGGAGAGTCAGTATTGTTAATAAGAAACATCACTTTTCTCTTGTTATGCATACCACTCATCTCACATCTAATATGCTGGAAACTCAAAACATTTATTTAACAATAATATTATGTAAAAATTTAATAATGATGTAGCTGGTACACGTATCATGTAGAAAACATGATCAATAATAATGACATTAACAACAACGATAACTGTGTGCTGCTTTAATAGTGCCAGCACACCCATTTCACTACTGATGATGCAGGCCTCCTTTTCCAAAACAACCCACTGAAATAGGTTTTAGGACTTTCAGTAAACAACATTTTGGATACTGAGACAAGTTTGAAACTCTCAAACTCGAGACTTTCTCACTTCAAGTCCGGGGCAACTGGGGATTCATCCACACATTGTCACTTCCCTTTTCAGGGTAAAGAAATCTGCCACTAAAAGAGAAGCCTGGCTTGAGAAAGCGGAGAAAATGCAGACTTTTTCACTTTTCCTTTTCCCTGAATTATACATGAGTTCGGCACTTAAATTACTCCATGTGAAGTCTCTGGGCTTAAAATTCATATTTGATATCACTTTATGTACATTGTCTATCCAAAGCTAGACCACTCAAAATTAATATTATCCCTTGTTTGGCAATTGCACACTGAGAAATACTCTCTCTTCCTCACCCTCTCTCTATCCCTCTCTCCCTCTCCTTTTCTTTGTCTCTGTCTCTGTCGGTCTCTGTCTCTCTCTCACACATTCACACACACACACACACACACACACACACACAAAGATTGTGTCATCTGAAGACTCTCTGCCACATGAACAATTGTCAGTGTCATAAAGGGTGTGGCTTACCTTTAGCCATGTCCCTGTTTGTTGTAGTCAGCTTCTACTTTTTTTCAGGGGGCCGGTGAGACAGGGTTGCTCTGAGCTTCTGTTTCTAGAGAATGTTTTCCTTTTCTCCACCCTCATCCCCTTCTCCTTCATTGTCTTCTTCTCTTTCTTTTCCATCTTATCTCCTCTCTTTCTTATGACTTCATCTGTCTCGATCCTTCAAGATTATGATTCATTCTCTGTACTTTTTTCTACTGATGTAACATACAGAGATAAGACTTTTTAAAATAATCAAGAAATAGTGTGTCCGTCCTGCTTGTGCTGTGATTTTGTTTTGTTGTGTTGTCTTGTATTATGCTGTGCTGTGTCAACTTGACATAAACTAGTGTTATCTGAGAAGACGGGACCACACTTGAGAGAATTTCTCCTTAACATTGGCCTCTTGGTTGGCCAGCCTGTGGGGCATTTTCTTAATTAGTGATTGACGTAGAATGGCTCATCACACTGTGGTAGTACCACCCCTGGACAGGTGGTCCTGGGCAGTATATGAAGGCAGATTGAACAAGCCATGAAGAGTAAGCCAATAAGCAGAGTTGCTCTGTGTTTTCTGCTTCAGTTCCTGACTCCTGGTCCTGTCCCACCTTGAGTTCCTTCTTACACTGACTTCCCTAAGTAATGGACTGCTACCTGACACTGAAGGATGGAATAAACCAGTTTCTTTTGGTCATGGTGTTTAATCACAACAATATAATCTCTAAGATGTATTGATTAATATTTTTCATTCTTTCTTCATTTTGACAGTTTCCTATATATATTTATTACAATTATATATCATATCTCATCTTTATCACACACCATCTTTTCCCCCTAAATCCCTCTTCTTCACGATTAGAACCATCCAGAATACACCACTGAAGAAACTTGCACTCTTTGCTCTAACAGTTATCAGTAGCCAACAGCTCCTCAAGAAAGGTTGGGCCCTCATACTCTTTTTATTTTTTCTATGGAATGTTGAAGGGACAAATTTTATGCAGTAACCCATTGGTAATGTGTGTTGCTTATTATGATGGCCATGTCATATCTGGATGGCAGTGTTTCATGATACTTCTTCACATCCTCTGGATTTTAAAGTCTTCCTATTCCCTCTTCATAATGTTCTTTTGCCCTTGGAGATATTGATAAATATGTCTTGCTTAGGACTGAATGCTCAGCAGTCATTCTCAGAACCTTGATGAGGGATAATCTCTACTTTAAATTTCTCAATATGTGAAAGGGTGCTTCTCTTCCTCAGAATTAGAATGATGTCATTTCTGGGTATAAATATAAATATTGAATGAAGTTGATAACATGTCTGTTTAGGAAACAATGATGGTATGATTTTGCCTTACTCTTTCTTACAAATTTTGCCAACATATTATTTTCATCAGAGTGCTTTAGGACACTCCTGTTTTTATTTCTTCATGTATATTGGTGGGTCATTAAAATTGTATAGATTCTATGAATTTTTAGACTATTCTTTTTTATCAGTCTCTAATTAAATGATTCTTGATATCTCATACCCATGCCTAATGTTCCGATAGAGTCCTCCAATCTTTCTTACTTAAGCCTAGTAAGTGTTTGTGATTTCTTATGAGTTTACTAAATACTGAATTTGCTTATTGTAAAGTTCATTTGAATTACAAAACAAATCCAGTCTACAATGTAAATGACTGATATATCTATTGTCTTCAAAGTAAGGTTACCAGCTTATGTAACCTTTTTCTTGCACCAGCTTTCTTGAGGAATACATATTATTTGCTTTGTAGCTTTCTCAAGTGGTAATTTTGCTGATTAAAATTTCACTGGTAACTAACATACTTTTCTTTCCAAATGTTCTAAACATATGATTATATCTCAGGCCCTGACCAGATTCATAACTTTAAGATCTGCACTGTGTCTGACAACGTGGTTATGTGCCAGATGATATTAAAAATGATCAACTTGGTAAAACATTCTTTATGCAAAATTCATATGGATAATATATGATGAGTTTCTATCAAATGAGAAGGAAGTTGTTAGAAGACTGTGAGAAATGGTCCAGAGATATGTGTGGGGGGATTGCAGAAAGAGAAATGCAAATACTCTTTCTCATAAAGTAATGAGAAGAATTAAAAGCCACAAGGAAGAACAGTCTCCTTTACAACATTGGAAGAAAGGTTTGACAAGTACGGTACTGGGAGAAGTGTTTGACAATTCTTTCTGTTGGCGGCTGTGACAATATAAACATGTCCAGCTATGGCTAGGGAGAAAGTAGCATGGAACAAACCCAAGGAAGGGGAATGGAGGAGAAGCCAGTAAAGTCACAGCATATTTCCCACTTTTCCTACTTACAGAAATCTAGACTAACAAGACACTGAAAAAGACTAAATGACAAATGTGCAGGTCTGATTATTGAGTATTTGTTTCTGATAGAAAAATTCTTGGCACTAGCTCAATGACTCCTTGGAATGGACATCTTAACACACTATGATGCATGTGTGCAATTGATAATTTGAATATTTGAATATTGATAATTGAAAATCCCCAATTTTTATTATTAACTAAATTTGTTCTTTGACAGTTTTGTGAATTTTGTTTGCTCTCATCCCCACCCTCTTTTATCTCCTTTTTACTTACGTCAAGATCTTTTCCCGCATTATTACTTTAGGTTTTGTTTGGTGATTCACTGAATCTAACCAGGTCCATGTGTGTGACCATGAGTTTGGAAGTCTCTAAATCCCTCCTCCCATTCTTTGGAGGGCATTATTGTTTTACATTGATATATTGGATTTTTAGTTTATTATGTATTATAGATACCAATCCTCTGTTTGATCTCTAGCTGACAAAGATGTTCTTCCATTCTGGAGGCTGTTTCTTCTCTCAATTGACCATTTCCTTGGTGTATGAAAACAGTTCAGTTTCTCACATGACCAGGGTCTTATTTAGAAATTACATACCTGTGCTTATATCTCATAGTGTACTCCCTAAATTTCCTTCTATCAGTTCCATAACTTCAGGTTTTGTGCTTCGGTCTTTGATTCACTTGAGGTTGAATTTTGTTCAGAGTGAGAGATAAGGTTCTAGTGTCATTTCTAACTGTAGGCTTCCAGTTTTTCTAATACCATTTGTTGAAGATGATATATATTTTACATTATATAGTAGGAATATGTAATAACAATTAAAGAAAAAGAATGTAACTTTGAGTAAGAGCACGGAACAGTAGAGCATATTGAGGGGTTAAAGGGCTGAAAGGAGAGGGGAAGATAATATTATAAAGGTACACCTTTGTTTTACTAGATGCATCTTAAAAGATGCAGAAAGCCTTTAACAAAAACTCAACCACCCTTCATTATAAAGTCCCTGGAGAGGCTAGGAATACAGAGAATACGTCAACAAAACAAATACCTGTATCTAACATGCTAAATCAATAAAAATAGCTGTAGCAATCCCACTAAAATCAGAAACAAGACACGTGTACCTTTATAATAAAAATAAATTAGTCCTATTTTTAAATCCAACAAACTTATTTGCATGTTTTTGCTCAGGAATTGAAATCATTAATATTTAAAGTTATTATTGAAAAATAGATATTGACTCCTGTCATATGTTAATTTTGTTCCTTTTATTCCTCCCTTTCTTAACCACTGACCTAACAGTGTTTATTTTTTCCCTCTATCATCTTAAATTTATTTATCTTTCACATCAGTCAGAAGTATTCATTCTAGTGTTCTTTGTATGTGTGGCTCGGTAGTCATGAATCCTTTATCCTGACTCAGTCATTGAAAGGTTTTCTCTCTGCTTCAATGATGAAAAATAGTTTTGTCAGGAAAGGTAGTATTAATTGACATATGTAGCTTTTCAGAATGGCATTACTCTAACACCTGACTTGAAAAGTTTCCATTAAGAAATCACTGTTACTTTGATGGGCCTGACTCTATATTTGACATTTCTTTCAGCTTTCAATGTGTTGATTTGTAGCTAAAACTTTTGGAATAAGCAACAGTTTCCGCAGCTAAATATAGTTCAGATAATCATGTCGCTCTGCTCTGTACATTTTCAAACGAGCAAGAATCTTTACTAAAGGCTAGCTCTTTATTCAATGCTGATAAGAATCTTGCTGTTGTTGCTACAAAAGTAACATAGGATATTGGGCAGACAAAAGAATACCAATGATTATAGTCACTTTCTGAACTGAATTATATCTCCTTGTTTTGAAAGGAGAAAGTATAGGAGTTTTTTAAAATGAGCCGAAGTTTTGTAGAAGTGCATTATATAAAAGGATGCGTTATATAAAAATGTAAAATCCCATTTATGGGAGATGGCATTATATGGTATACATAAATAGCTTCAAACTGATGAATTTTTTCTTTTATTAGAAACTAATTAAAAAAGAGTTTCACACCTGGACAGTGTGAGAGACTTTTGAACACTCAGCCATAAATGGGATGTCTTCATCCAAGCTGTTACCCTCAAGATCAGAGATGTATGTAGAAGAGGAGGTGGAAAGACTATAAGATCCAGAGGTGGTGGGTGACTCCAAAGAAACAGTGTCTTCTCGACACAGCAGGACTGGCACACATATGAGCCCACAGAGACTGTGGTAGTATGCACAAGTCCCACATCGCTTCAAATAAAACAAAATCCTGTCACTGACGAGTGGATGTGGACCCAAAGTCCCACTTCAAACCAAGAAGCCACTAGCAGTTGATACCTTCTGTGAGGAGGAAAGTCAGGTTTCTCCAAAGGAATGCCACGCGGTGTTTCAGCCACACTCCCAGGCCTGCCCCTGCTCTGGGGTAGCTGGCCAGCACACATCTTTGTGTGAATTTTTCATTTTGGTATTTTTTGCTTTATTGCCTTATTTGTTTTCTTTTTATAAGTTTGAATATTTTGGGTTTTTTCCCTTTTTAAAGAAGAAGATAAAGATAGATAGATAGATAGATAGATAGATAGATAGATAGATAGATGATAGATAGATAGATAGATAGATAGATAGATAGATAGATAGATAGATAGATGATAGATAGATAGATACATACATACATACATGCATGCATGCATGCATACATAGATACATAGATAGATAGGGAGAAAGAGGAAGAGAGAGAGAGAGAGAGAGAGAGAGAGAGAGAGAGAGAGAGAGAATATGAATTTGACTGTAAAGGGGAGTAAGGAGGACCTGGGAGGAGTTGGGGGAGAAAAGAATATGATTAAAATGAATTATATGGCAATTTTTTTAATTAAAAAAAAAACAACTTGAAAATTTTCCCCGATTAACTCCAGGAATTTCTAAACACCTTTTCTTTTTCATATGCCAAATCCTGGCTGTCCTTGTATAACATCTCTTGTAGTGACTCTAGAGTTTGTCCCACTCATCACCATCAAGCAAGAAGAAGAGTTCGTAAGATAGTTAAGAGTAAGAGGATCCATGAAAGATGCTAGAAAGAACACACTCTGATAGAACCTAGAAGTCAGTTTGTTGATGAAATCTACTGTAGGAATAGTGTCACATGATACAGTCCTGGCATATAAGAGAAGAACAGAAATTAATAGTGTGAAGATACTAAGTGGGCATTCTCAAGTATCGTATTATTCCAACAGAACAACACTCCGAATATCTTAACTGAAGGGCAGAGGAAATGGCAGGCCAATTACACTGATTACAGTGGGTTGCAAATATGTGTGGCTACCTTCATGCTTCAACGACGCTGTAATTAGGATTCTAGGAAATGATCTCATTCTTAGTTCAATCCTGCTGTTTATTTCCTGTCGGTTTAGCATGCACCATCAGGAATTAAGCAGTGTATGTTATGCTATATAATGGAGTAGCCCTGCTGCAGTCCCGTGAAAGTCACAAACATTTTTTTTAAAGATTGCTTTATGTATTTATTTCTGTTTTGGTAAAAATTCAGTCACTCTTACTTAAATCCACTTGGTAATAAATTTGTTAAATTTTTTATAAATTTAAAATCTTAAATATAAATCCACAGCCTGACCTTAAGACCTGAGGTGAAATTGTTCAGTAATGGTGAGAGACGGAACTATCTCTTCATAATGGTGCCCAGCAAGACCGTGTGCTTCTACTAACTGTATGAGTGTGTAATGGGAGGATTTGGGTGGATGCATGGGTATTTCATATAGAGGAAGGTCTTAGTCTTCGGAACTTTTTGCCTTGTTTACTACTTGTGCTTGTGTCCACCAAGGTTTTGCATTTTACACATGAACATAAGAAATTACTGATTGAATAATTTCCTTTCAAACCAGATTTCATGAAGAATCAATCTCAAACACAATTTTCACGAGGCAATATTTGTTCCCATGAGCTTTCAAAATCAGCTTCCCATTTTTCAGCGCTGTTAACCTATATTTGGGATATGCTTGCCCCTATTTTCTTATTCTAAAATGTACTTTGGTAAAAAGCAGTTCTTGTATTCAAAAGATGGCCTGAAAGTCCTGGTGATAGGAGACCACTACTCAGAGTGAAAACCCTACTGAGATAGACTGATGGGGGATGGAGGGTCAGCAAGGAATTCATTAAATTGCCTGAGGGTAGATGCGGCAGGGCCAGGGTTGGATGGGATGCTAACCTATGGATGGAGAGTTCAAAGAAAATAGAAAAATCTAGAATTATTTCCACATTCCGACTTAGCTATTTGGCAGTGGTGACACTATTTATTGAGGTGGTTTTAAAAGAAGATAATGGATTCAACTTTGAACTTTGTTTTTAATTGTCTGTAAGATGCTCCTCCGAGAAGATGAATATTGCTTCACTTCCCACAAAAATGGGGAAGGTCAAAGCATCAAACAAAGGACTTTGCTAAAGGCAAAAAAAAAATTCTGTACAACTCCAGTCATCCTTGAAATAGTCTGAGAACAAATTAAGTATGCCAAGACAACTGGTTTTCTCCACTCTATAATTATTTCTCCACATCCTCTTTAATGGAACATTTGGTTATCCTAAAAAATATCATATTTTGGTGTTTTAATTAACACAAACATATTATTGCTTAGCTAGAAACTTAAACAATTTTGAAATAGATTCAGAATATTGAAACCTTTCTGACAATTAAAGTCATAATTCATTTCTGCTCACTTAGGCACCTGGAGTGAGATGCGAAAAGGTAATTATATTCGTTGTAAATTTACATGCCATGCATATCCTGGTAAGCATTCTGCAGGAAAGCGTTACAGAAAGACACAGGTGCCTAAATTAATAAACATTAGGAAATCAGCAAGAGAATTAAACTACACTAGTTATTGTTTCCAAACTAATTATTTAATAATTGAACATCTATGTACACCTGGTCCCAAATCAAGGGATTCCATGACCTCACAGGGCCCTGGGTTCATATTTGATCATTTAATATCAAATTTACATAGTGCAGGGCAGTGAACTGGGTAGTAGTTGGAGGACAATTTAAATTTCCCTGAAGTTTTGCAGAAAGTTCACAAATCAAAACACTCACACTTGTAAATCAGGGGCGTAATTAATTGTTAAGAAGCCTTGTTAGTACAGTACTACAAATCTGAGAACAAACAAAGCATGTTGGAGATACTGGGTTCTGGCCAGAAGTTAGAAAGCAGCACTGAGTGGTACCCATGAGCTTGATACAACATCGCACGAATCTCACCTTTGGGACAACACTATCTCTTTGTTTGAGGGTCTGTGTAAAGGTTCTACTCCCCACTTGGGCCTTTTGTTTCTGTTTCAGTACTGGCATTCTGAAAACTGCATGTTAATGTGAAGGATTTCATGGGTCTTTGCTCATAGCAATACTTCACAGTTACGCTGTATTAAGATATATCATAGAGTCTATCACTTCACCAATGTCTAGAATTATCAAAAATATAGAATAGAGGCTTAGAGTCATGCTTTTATTTTACATTATATCTAGCACATAGTAAGTGGGGAATTTGCTAAACATTTGCTGAAAAAATTTAATAAATAAGAGAAATAAATAATGGACCAAAGAGGTAAGGAATTGTATGAAAGCATTGATGAATTAAAGATTAGAGTTATTTCCTGACTCCACAGCAACGGTGGAAGAAATAATGACTAGTCAATCATTTTTTCATCCTTAACAAGTTTATATTCATCTTCCTTTCATAGATTGGCTGATTTTTATCTAATAAACTCCCAATTTCTGAGATATAAAGAAGAGAGATATTCTGCATTCTCTAGATGATAAAATCCAGTGTCAGAAATGGCTTCTGAACATTTGCTATGAGACTGATCAGCAACTCAACTCATACCTGGGAAGAATTAAATTTAAGAAACAGTATTTAATCCATGAGTTATAGTTTATAAATTATTTCATTAAAGTTTTTCAATTAAATCTTAAAACTATTACTATAGTTCTCTGTCTAATATGTTTTTATGAATTCCATTTTGAGCCTTTTCCATGAAAATCAGGACCCATTTTTGTTTAACAGAGGAGGTCACTTGAGTCAGAGATGTCAGCCTCCTTCCAAGGAGATTAGCAGAATCTCCAGTGACAGCATAGACTTTATAACTACCTCATCACTGTAGCTCCCAATGCCATGCCATCTCTCAGTAAAACAGCAGATGTTAGAACTTATCAATAGCCCAAATAATCAAGCCTGCCCCTTATAAATAAGATTAACCAATTGCTATATAACTCATTCCTAGATTGTCCCATGGATGAACTGATATTTCATGGTGCCCTATAAGGAAGGTGTTGACTGAGGTTTCTGTCCCACCCGGTCCTGCAGCCGTTTAGTCCCAAATAATCACACAGAGGTCTACATTAATTATAAACTGATTTGCCTAGTATCTCAGGCTTCTTATTAACTCTTATAACTCATTTTAGCCCATAATTCTAGTCTATGTTAGCCACATGGCTCGGTACCTTATTCACCGAGGAAGTCACATCTTGCTTCCACTGTGTCTGGGTCACAATTGCAGACTGAGCTCTCCTCTTCCCGGAATTCTTCTGTTCTCATTGCCCTGCCTCTACTTTCTGTCCGGTCGCCCTGTCTATACTTCCTGCCTGGCTACTGGCCAATCAACATTTTATTAAAAATAATACAAGTGACAGGATAAAAGACCATTGTCCCACAACAAGAGGGCAAAAGATATTAAAAGGAAATTGTTCTATGTTGTGCAAAGATGAAGTAAAATCTCTCTTTCAAAATGAAAGTACATCTTTCGTTTCTTAAAAAAATCATGCATTTTAAGTGTAAAGTTCAAAGAATGTTACAATTTATAATTAAAATATGAAACATTTCTATTTTGGTGACTCCTTGCTTCAAATCTCTTCCTTAGTTGATCTTTTCCTTTAAAAAATAACTATTGCTCTGTTCCCACAGCTGGGTGCTGCATATTTTCAAGCTTGTTACAAGTAAATCATGTAGGTATACTTTTCCCTGCCTGCCTTTCTGTTGTTGGGACTATACTTTTAGATTGTGGTCGTTGTTATAATTGGATACTGATTGCAAAATTGAATCCATTTTCTGAGCATGACATGTGTATGTCTTTATCTGGGGTGGATTTATGACTTTCTATGCTTTTAATTACTAAAAATGTAACTTCTAGGAATCTGTGTGTTCAAATGATGAATGAAATATCAATAAAATGGAGAAAATTCTGAACATTCTTATATTGTGGACTCAAGATTCCTTGATTCATTCATCTATCTATCTGTCTATCTATCTATCTATCCATCTATCTATCTATCTATTTTTGCTCCTAATGGTTTGGACACAGTCATTTGTATTTTCAAGGTGTTGTCAGTATTCACTGTGTGAAATGGAATAACATGTTATGAGGTGACTGAAGGTGCCAAGCATGATTTTTATAAATAAGTACACTTATTACTTCCTCTTTCTTTACAAAGTGATCATTCAAACCTATTTTTGGTGTTTTTTCTCAGTTGCTTTTAAGTTTTTAGTTTTATAAATCGTGTTTTATTCTTCTATAAATTTCCTTGGGCAGGAGTAATGGACATATTATGAATCTGACTGTTGCTCCTTAGTGGTGTCTTCTGAAAATCAAGTAAACTGAATGAAAATTCATATAATCTCAAATCAATCACCTGAAAACACACAATTTAGCATTGTGCAGTGATCGCTACTGTCAAGTGCTAGAACATTTTCCTCAATGCAAAACAAACCTCCAGCCACTAAGGGCTCATTCTTCCTTCTACACCTTCCTGTTCTCATCAGCAGCCTTACCTGGCCCATCCGGTCTTTACCTCAGAGCATTCTCCTATTCTGGACAGTTCATCTAAATTTTTATGAAGTCCAATTTATCATACTTTTATTATTGGGTTAGTTCTATTTGTAATATTATTCTAATATTTCAGATATTCTACCCTCATAATCCATATTCAAACCCTTAGTTATTTAGCTTTAACCCTACTTCTTGTATATTACATTTTCTCAATCATGAAGGTGAAACTTTTATCATAGAAACTTTATAGTTAATTGTTTTATGATTTATGTTAATGTTTGACATGATATTGGGGAAAGATAACACATCAGATTTTTCTTTGTAAATTTTTTTTCCATTTGTTGGAAGGTTGTCCTTCTCCAGTACAATTATTTTGTGACCATTTTTGTTGTTGTTAAATAATTCCTAATATATATTTGGGTCTATTTCTGTACTCTAAGACTGGTTCATTGATTTCTACATATATATTTTTTTTTCAAGGAGCACACTGTCTTGATTGTGGTGGTTTATAACATTTTCAGAAGCTAGTAAAAATCTAATAAAGTTTTGCTATTAAAAATTCAATTCAATTCTAGATCACTTTATTATCTTTCTAAGTAAGGAGAATCAACTTTTGATTTTTACAAATCATTATGTAAGATTTTGGATTGTCTTTTTATTTAATATATGGGTTAGTTGATGGTAAACTTCTCCAAGTAATGAATAATTAAAAATTATTACATATTCTTTCATTTGGCATTTGTAATCCTGGAAAAGGCATCTTCTAAGAATATTTCCATCTCATTCAGGAAGGAAATCACCCTAAGCAATTCCAGGGGTGGGCAAGAAAAAGATCAGTGGGAGAGCAGGTCTTACAATAGAGGTCTCTTGCTGTGGCTGCTCTGCTCACTCACTGTCCACTCTAGAAGGCATGGTAGTTGGGAAATAAACTATGGTGACTTCCTTGTTATAGCTATGAACCCATGTAAACTTTTCCTGCAAGATCACAAAAACCATGGTGGCTGTGCTTGGGAGCTTAGGTAATGCAGATGGCCTCTCTCCTCATCAACAGCAATTATCACTATGAAACACAGCTTTAAAATCACAACACATACTATTAAATGGTTGTTTCTGAATTCAAATTGAACTTAGATAAAAATGAAATTTCTTCTTTTGTTCTGCTTGTTTTGTCGTTTAGACAAGACAATCAATGTCCTGCGCATCCTCTTCCCTTAATAGAGTTATCAGAGGTTCACCAACTTTGCAGCTAAGAGCAAGAAGAATGGTGTGGAAACTTGGATGGTTTGTTGTATGCTGTCTGGCTGTTCCTGTGTGTTGTTAGAAGCTGGTAATATTTTCATCCTGTGTTTGCCACCAGAGTAATGGGAATCTACAGGCATGTACAACCATACATTTAACATTGGTTTCATACAATGTTAAAATCAACTCATCAACCCGTTCATGCAAGGTAAGTATTCTACCAAAGAAGCTGTTACCTCCAGCCTGCTGTTGCTCAGAGAGTCTGGATGACAGTCGATGCAGGCAGGGAACTCTAGATCTTACAGACCCAGTCATTGGAGTTCTAGAATTACAGGTGTGCACCAGTAGGTACAACTGTTCCTTAACTTCATTAAGTTAGAAATGTGAGTCACTAGATTTAAGCATATGTCAAATAGATAGGTGGGTAAGAAGGTAAATAGATAGGAGAAAATATGGATTACGGGAACTGCTTTTAAGCATTTGTCAAATATATAAATAGATAAATAGGAGAAAATAGGGATTGTGGGGATAGAAATTTTAAATAATAACATTGTGGGATAAAATGAAAGACTAATCATATTATTTAATTATTTAATATTTATGCATTTATGTTCTTATTTTTTATTATGATACATTCATCACAGAAATATCTAATTGTAAAAATAAAAGGATTTCTGTCCTAAGACTTTTTATTCCTAAATGTGAAACAATCGGTAAATCATTAAAGAATGATGTAATATATTTGTATGATTTTTTTCGTGTTGAACTTAGGTCAAAATCATTGACATAGACAACATTGTTTAATTTGTCTTTGAATCTAATTATTATGAATGTGTAATAATGAATAGTTCTTGTTTCTTGCTATTAAATAAAAGTGCTTCCAACTATTATTTAACTTCATCTCTTTTTCATATTCAATACACATTTGCTGTAATGGTATGAAAAATAAAATATAATTAATACACAATTTTACCATTAAATGATTGTATTACCATTTTGGCTCATACAATTTGTTCCTCTGTGCCCAAGTACATACCTGTTAGCCCTCTATGCTCTTGATCTTTGTGCCAACATCTTTGCTTCTTTCTGTGTGGAAAGCAGGCCAGAAATACCAAGAAATTAATGTTTCTTACCATCTTAGGCAAAGGGACACACACACAAACACATACACATACAGTGATATATTATTTTTGTTTTAATAAATAAAACTTGCCTAAAGGTCAGCACAAAGCAGCCACACTAGTCAGCCATACAGACCAGACAGTGTTGGCACAGACCCTTAATCCCAGCAGCCACACTAGTTAGCCATAGAGGTCAAGTAGTGATGAAAGACCCGGATAAATTCAGACCCCCTAGCAGGCAGAGTAGAGCCAAAAATCTAGCAGGAAGAGTAGAGCCAAAAACTAGATTAGTTCCAGGAACTGGCTGACCACAAAGTTAGATTATAATCTTGAGAACAATTTTAAGAAACAGGGAGTTACCCCCTTGTGATTATCACTGGTATTTTCAGAATTTTCCAATGGTGCCCTCCCTACTCCCTTTGGGTTGTGGTTTCTTCCCTTAAATACCCCTTCTCCCAGCTACTCAGGGTCAAACTCCTCTACCCCTGTGTGGGATATGAGTCTTGGCCCCAGTGCGCTGGTTCCTGTCAATAAACCTCATGTGATTGCAGCAAGGACGGTCTCTCCTGAGTTCTTGGGGGGTTGTGTTATCCCAAGACTTGAGTGAGAGTCTCCCCACTCCAGCAGTCTTTCAGTGATAGCACACACCTTCAATCCCAGAGGAATGTAAGGCAGGAAGACAGTAACTCGCTCTTTTTCAGTCTGGATAGAATTGGTTAAAGGTGTTTTAGAGCATGGTCCACAATTAAAATAGAGTTCCTGATTCAGAGATGAGGTTAGGATTATTGAACAATGAAGTAAAGTTAGAGGTAGGGAAATCTCCCAAAATTAAATTCTTGGAGAAGGATATTATGTTACTATAGAAAGGCAAGTTGTATATGATGACCACACCCTAGATTTGTGACACACATTAGTTTTGAATGCTTAGGATAGAATTGGAGAAATAGAGGAAAATAACAAGTCATTTAGTTAAGTTATACAGGCTGAAAGGAAGTCTTTAAGTTCTTTTCTAAGACTAATCCATTAATAACACCCCTCCCTTCTTGATTATGTGGAAGATGTAGCAAAGAAAGGCATTGGACTAATAAATGCATGTCAATGATGAATAATCACGGTAATCCTTTCCCATCAGGTAACTCCATGAGAGGCCTCTTGCAGGCCCCTATGCCAAATCTGGATCAGTGGTTTCCTTCCATCATAGAGGAAACTCCCACCCAGAGCATTTAAAGAACCTAATGCCTATTGTAAGAAACCATAATACTCTGGATAATAGATAGGTATCGAAGAGAGAAGAAAAAATTAAGTAGGATCCATAAAGCAAGTATTTTGGCAAACTTCTATAATGAACAAAGATCAAAATTAAAATATGAATAAATGATGTTATTGGAGGTCTGGTAGACACAGGTGTGGATGTAACAATCATTTCAACAGAGTCTGGCATCCAAACTGTCCTCTTCTGGATATGAATGTTCAGTTTTTAGGACTTGTAGCTTTATCTCAGGTAAAGTAGAGAGTAAGATGGGTCGAATGTATAGTGCCAGAAGGACAGAGAGGATATTTAAACCATATGTGGCTAACATTAACAGTGAATTTATGGGGACATGGTTTGTTACAACAATAGAATACTCCAATTAATACCCTATCTTAGAAACAAACCATAAATTAACATATGTTTTTGGAAAAATATTACAAGATATTATAAAGAACAGTCACTGACCACTCAGGTTGTACAAGAACAGGTCACAACAACTGCTGATCTTTCAAAGGCACCAACAGCCCTACCTTTAAAATGGTTCAGATACAAACCTGTATGGGTTAAGCAATGACCTTTAACTACAGATAATCTGCAGGCTTTAGAATAGTTGGTACAGGAGCAACTAGATGCTCAGAATATTGAAATAGCAACCATCTCTTGGCATTCTCATGTATTTGTTGTTAAAAAGAAATCTGAAAAATGGAGAATGGTAACAGATCTAAGAGCTGTTAATAAGTTGATTCAGCCAATGAGCTCTCCACAGTCTTGAATTTCTTTGCTTTCCCTATTACCTAAATGATGGCCTCTTTAAATCATTGATTTAAAAGATTGTTTCTTCACTATACCTTTACAAGAAAAAGATAGAGAAAAATTTGCACTCGGAGTATGCACTACCTATAATAATTCTCAGCCTGTTAAAAGATATGAATGATTCTCCCACAGAGAATGTTAAATACCCCACCCTGTGCCAATATTTTGTAAATCAGCCATTGGAAATGATATGAAAGCAGTTCCCTGAATCTGTAGTTTACCATTACATGGACAACATTTTGCTATCTGATTCAAATGTAGATACTTTAGAAAAAAATGTTTGAGAAGTAAAGAAAATGTTGCCTTGTTGGGAATTACAAATAATTCCTGAAAAAAAATGCAAAGAGGAGATTCTATTAATTATTTAATATAAAGTAGGTTTACAAAAAATTGGACCCCAAAAGTTGCAAATTAGGAGAGATCAATTGCAGACTCTTAATGGCTTTCAAATATTTCTAGGAGACATTTCCTGTCTATGGCACACTATTGGCATAGGTTCTGATGACCAGATTAATTTAAACAAAACTAAGATGGTGATTAGGACTTAAAGTCTAAGTAACTATCAGGTTTACCTGATAGAGAATTGGCTTTGATGAAGAGAAATTACAGAAGTTACATGTGAATCATGTGGATCTGAATATTTTTATTATTTTCATTGCACTATATAGTTTTCTCCATTCCCCATTCTTCCTCCCCTCTCTCCTTCTACACTCTCCCATGTTCCTCCCCACTCCCAGTTTACTCAGGAGATCTTTTTTTTCCTACCTATGTAGAACAATATATGTCTCCCTTAGGGTCCTCTTTGTTGTCTAGGTTCTTTGGGGTTGTGGACTGTAGGGTGGTTTTGCTTTGCTTTATGTCTAAAAGCCACTTGTGAGTGAGGACATATAATATTTGACTTTCTGGGTCTGGGTTACCTCACTTAATATGTTTTTTTCTAGATCCATCCATTTACCTGGACAAATTTCAAGATGTCATTTTTTTATTACTGAGTAATACTCCATTTTGTAAATGTACCATATTTTCTTTATCCATCCTTTTGTTGAAAAGCATCTAGGTTGTTTCCAGGTTTTGGCTATTATTGATAATGCTGCTATGAATATAGCTGAACACATTTCCTTGTGGTATGATTGAGCATCCTTTGGGTATATACCCAAAAGTGGTATTGCTGGGTTTTGAGGTAGATTGTTTTCTAATTTTCTGAGAAATTGTCATACTAATTTCCAAAGCAGCTGTAAAGAACAAATAATCCAATAAAAATGGGGTACAAACCTAAAGAGAGAACATTCAGCAGATGAATCTGAAATTACTGAAAGATACTTAGCATACTTAGCTATCAGAGAAATGCAAATCAAAAACTCTGAGATTCCACCTTATACCTGTCAGAATGGCCAAGATCAAAAACACTGATAATAACTTATGCTGAAGAAGATGAGGAGTAAGGGGAACACTTCTCCATTTCTAGTGGAAATAATTCTCAATCTTAACTGCATTCTGGTCATATTACCCTTCAAACATTCCCTTACAGGAATTTTAATACAGAGGGAAAATATTATCTTAGAATGGATCTTTTTACCATATAAACCAAGTAAAAAAATTAAAAACTTATGTGGAAAAGGTCCCTGAGTTAATTCTAAAAGGATAATTGAGACTTCATCAATTAACAGGAATATACCCAGCAGAAATTAGAGTACCTTTTAGTAATGGAAAAGTTGACATATTATTGGAAGAAATTAAACCTTAGCAAAGCGTTTGTAGTATTTTGGGGGGTAGGGGTTAGCAACAACTATCCCAAAAGCAAGAGAATTCAATTTATAAAGATAACTAACTGGATCTTTCATTACATTGTATGGGACACACCAATAATTGGAACCCCTACATTCTATACTGATGCAAATAAATCAGGAAAGACAAGTTACAAATCAGAAAATTTAAATAAAGTGGATCAAAACCCTTAAGAATCTGTCCAAAAGTCAGAATTATATGCTATCTACATGGTATTAAGGGATTTTAAAGAACTTCTCAACATAGTTACCGATTTGCAATATGCAGAAAGAGTTGTTTTGCATATTGAAAGCAGTGAATTTATACCTGATGATATAGAATTAACTATTATTCAGGTACAAGATATAATCAGTAATAGGCGTCATCTCATATACATAACATACATCCAATCCCATACAGGTCTGCTTCAACTGCTGAGAGTATGCTGTCCTAATGGGACAAGCAGGACACAAAAGAGAGTGACTATCAAAACTTGCTCAGATAAGGTGGAACAGTCCTTCAAAAACCTTGCTTCATAGAAAAGTCCGTCAGATATTCTAGGTCTGTAGGCCAAAAATGGATGCCCCAACACTGCATAGGAACTTTGGGTGACAGTCCAAATAGTCAGTTGTTCTGTCATTTCTCACATTTTTTTTTTGGAAAATTGCTTGCTTGTACTTCCTTTTATTCAACTAATATTATTTCCTTCTCAGGTCTCTGAGGGAGTTGAAGATTCGACAGTTATAGTTATAGTTTAATTGTTTATGAGACTCAGGCAAGAAATTCACTAAAGAAATATAAATTATATAAGGTTGAGAGATGATGGTAATGCAAGTTATGATAGAAAGTAAATTAGGTACAAGACTTTGGACTCACCAAGATGGGATAAATAATGGAGCATATTGTCTGAATTTGCCACATACAAATTTGACATTGTTGGTGTGCTTATTGCTTGTATATATTGTGTATAGTTATTGTGTTTATTGTATACAATTTTTCTTATATTATATATTATGTATTATGGCCTTCTTTTTTATTTTAGGCAAAAGAGGGGAAATATAGTGACATATTGTTTGTGTTTTAATAAATATAGCTTGCCTGAAGGTCAGTGCAAAGAAGCCACACTAGTCACCCACACAGGCCAGGCAGTGGTCGCACACAATCTTAGTCCCAGCAGCCAAACTAGTTAGTCATAGAAGCTTGGCAGTTGTGGTGTACGCCTTTAATACCAGCACTAGAGAGGAATATAAGACAGGATGAGACAGGAACTAGCTCCTTTTCAGTCTGAAGATTTCATAGAGGTAAGTGTTCTCTAGTGTCTTGGTTGCTTTGCTTGTCTGATCTTCTGGTTGAACTCCAATATCTGTCTCTGTGTTTCTATTATTCATGCTACACACACACACACAGACACAGACACACAGACACAGACACACAGACACACAGACACACACACACACACACTGGTTTCCTTCTTCTTAGAACAATTTAAGTGTCTACACTGCTTTCTTAGGTTTTCTAGCTGGTTTTATGTGTATTTTATGCATTGCCTCTATCTTGATATCTTAGTTTCTGATACATACCTCATTAGTTTTCTTATTCTCTTTATTTGTTACATGTCATTTTGCTTTTGCTTTGGTTTTGGTTTGTCGAGACAGGGTTTCTCTGTATAACTTTGGAGCCTGTCCTGGAACTCACTCTGTAGACCAGGTTGGCTTCAAATTGAGATATGCCTGCCTCTGCCTCCCAAGCACTGGGATTAAAGGTGTAAGACACTGCCACACAGCGGCATTATTATTACTTTTAAAGAAAATTTGATTATTCGTTTATTTTTTTATCCCCTACAACTGATAGTGTAGGGAAAAACCATGTTTATTCTCTTGGTAATTAGATATTTTTCTTCTATTGGCAGAAATTCCAAAACTTAACCTGTTTTGAAGAGGAGAAGGTGATACACATGTTCCAGTCTAGAAGGAACACAAATTATTTGAGCAATATGGGCACATGGAGTCAATCCCTCAGGCCTGGATTTTGAGCTGGGGATGTTAGGGTCCCATGTCTTTATTTCTCCTTGCCACATCTCTAGACCTTTGATTTCTTTCTTAGTCACCTACTGCTGTGGCTAGAATATGGCTGTACTCATCCAAATGCAAGCTGAAATTTGCTTCTCATTCTGACAGTATTGGGAGGAGGGGTTTTTAATGCCTGACTCATAAGGGCTCTATCCTCATAAATGAGTAGGTCCATTAATGAATTAGTGGGATAGTCTAAGGATTATGTTAGTATAAAAAGGAGCTCTCTCCGGTCTGCTCATTCTGGTCACTATGTGATCCTCACTACTGTGAGGTGATGTGAAAATAAGACATTTCCCAGAAATCAGTGCCACGCTCTTGGCCTTCCTAGCCTCTAGAATTATAAAATAAGTAAACCTCTATTTTTTAAAAAAATTTAAAGACATTTTTGTTTGTTTGTTTGTGTGAGAGGTATACATACCACAAACATGCATATTCAGGTCAAAGAACAATTTGGGGTAGTCAGTCATCTCATTCCACCAAGTGAATTCTGGGGATCAATCTCATATTTGTAGGACTTGGTGAAAATTACTTTTACCTACTAAGCCATCTCACAACCCAGATCCTTTATTGTTTATAAATTTTCCCAATACAAGTGTTTTTCAGTAATAATAGAAAACAGGAGACTCCTACTCTTCTTGCTACTCAATTTCCTCCTAAATCTCACAATAGCCAAGCTAATAACCTGGCTAATGTTAGGAAACACAGGCACTTGCTGCTTGCTCACTCTGGCAATGCCTTCTCTCTCTGCATGCTCATCTAGCTTGCCTTTCTCTAGTCACGTCAAGAAATGTAAAGGGAGGGAGTAATACATAGAAAAATAGTGGGAACTGATAAGCCTTTCTCAAGGGCCTGACTTTTCCCAACCTTGACATTAGCTAAGAAATACAAGCTCCTTGTTGTGGACAATAGAAGAAAAGAGTTTCAGGTTAAACTGCTTTTTATCATAATTTCAAGTCAATCATATGGATTGTATCTTATCGTGTGTGTATGGTGCATTCTTTTGCTCGGTGTTGGTAATTTTTACTTCTTTAGCCTATGTAGAACATGAAGCTGGGGTGACAACCAATGACCTTAATTCAAAATAGATTTGTGGTAATAAGGTGGAATTTTCCATGCGCCTGTCATCAGTGTTATTCAGACTACCAGTACTACACAGGGTAGAGGGCATGAGGGTGAAGAGTTCTGAGTTCAATATGTATCATTTATGAATGGTTGACCCTGTGCATATTACATAACTTATCAGAGCCTCATATTCCACATCAGTTACATGTAACAGCAACACCTGTATCACAGGGTGTTTGCAAATGCCAAGTTGTATAATACAGATTCTACTTCAGTGTAGGCCCTGGACTAAACACTCGGGAAGGTTATCTTTTTTATTACTCTCTAATCTCTTCAATTCTTTTACTTCTGCCATGTTACTCTAGGTTACACAGCACTGTTAGTAATATAATAGTCTTTGTGAGTCAAAATCTTCTAGATTTAACTAACAATTATGTTTCTCAGAAGATAGTAATTTGTTGTATTTGTATATACTTTGTGGTTAAACAATAATCAACTAATTAATTTAAGAAAAAATGATTGAGGACCAGGGCCTCTCCCATATGCTGAGAATAGGAAAGTTAACAGATAATACACACACCGATCCTACTTCAAGTTTGAGTCCAGTATAAGAGCCAGATAGGACAAAATAATACTTAAAGTCAGATGTCACTTGCAACAAAACGTAAATCATGGTAAGAGAACTGACAGGGTCTGTGCTGGTCCCAGGGTGACTCATAGACATTTCTCTGGGAAGACATGTTCAAACAGTGATGCTGGCATAGACAGAGGTAGCAATAAGCCTGGTATGCACTGATGAGGCTGATGGCTTCAAAGACATAAAGCTAGAAAGGTGGACATGTTTCTCTCTTGACTAGGACCTAGTTCTTGCTTGATAGTTCTTTAACCATTTATAGGCAAGTATTGGTGTAGGAGGTCCTTCTGTAGTTGGGTTGCTTTCATTGGTTGATAAAGAGACTGCCTTGGCCTTTTGATAGGGCAGCCCTTAGGTGGGCGGAATAGACAGAACAGAATGCTGGGAAGAAGGGAAGTGTGGCAGACGCCATGTTTCTCCTGCCTGAGGTGGTCGCTGGTTAGACTTATGCCGGTAAGCCACAGGCAAGTGGCAATACACATTAATGGAGATGGGTTAAATGAATATGTGAGAGTTAGCTAATAAGAGGCTAGAACTAATGGGCCAGGCAGTAATTTAATACAATTTTTGTGTGTTTATTTGAGTGTAAGCTAGCCGGACGGGACAGAACAAGGGGCCCTGTGCCGGGCGACCGGGAGCCAGGCAACGGGACAGAACCAAGGGTGGCTGGGAATACAACCCGCCCGATCCTCCTACTACAAAGGATGACTTTGAGTTTTCTGCCATGAGCCTCCATTGATTCATAAGAAACTCAAGTATGACCGATTTTATTTTCCTCTTCTTGATAGAAAACTTTAGATAAAAACCTGTTAGTCTAAGAATGGAAAGTCACTCAGGACTCCACATTTCCATGTTTTTTGGTGCCTTTATAAACATTTTAAGCTCTTACAGAGAGATTTATAGTCTACCTCTCTCCTAGAGAATTTTCTGGACTGTTTATAAATGGGTGGATGAAAATAAGAGATGTGAGATAGAGTTTTAATTTGTGCTTTGCCTGCTTGTTAAAAGTGGTATTCCTCTTAGTTTATTTATTTGCATTGCTGAGGATCAAGCAGTACTTCATGCCTGATGGGCAAACACTCTACTGCAGAACTCTGTAAGTCCCAAATGGAGAATTTACTTCAGGTGTGTCATCACGCCACGTTCATGTGTTACATGGTCTGAATCTCAAGGGAAGGACAAATATGAACTACTGCATGATGCCTTGGACCCTCTGCGTTACCTATCTCAAGTGTTAAATAATTTCTCCAATCTCAGTCCTCACTGTGGGCTATACAGCTCCCTCCACCACTGAACAGTAGCTGAAAGGTTGTATGACAAAGAAGCGTGTGAGAATGCCCCCTGCCCTCCTTGAAATCTGCTGTCTTCAGTTGTTTGAGGCTGATAATAGATTCATAATCATGAATCATATGGAAGATTTATTAGAAGTTGTGAATAACGAAGATAAACCAAGGCAATTTTTTTTCTAGATGCCCTTCTTTTTATTCTTTAAAGTTTTTCCACAATATGTTTTGATCATGTTTTCCACGTCTCCACCTCTGCCCAGGTTCTCATCATCCCCCTACCCACCCAATTTAAGATGATAATAGCCAAAGCCGGTGGATGGCTCCAAGGAAACAGCATCTTTCAGACACAATGGGACTGACACACATTCCAGGAGATTTTTTATGTTTTAACCACTTTATTATCTTTCACTACTTTAGGAAATAAATGGTTGGTTTAGGAAATGCCAGAAAAAAAGAAACATTCTGGCCAAAGCACTTGTCAGAAAGGTTTGTACCTATGTGAGAACTGAGCAGAAAACACGCAACGACTTGTTGGAGTTAGATCTCTCTACCGTGGTGCTAAGCTTGTCTTTGCAGTTTCATAGTTGGGCACATTTTGTTTTCTGTTGTCTATTTTTTCTAACAGATGGCACCATAGGAGTTTTTGCACTGTTAAAAGTTTGCTTATTTACAGCCATTGGCTGCCATGAGGACATTTAGCCCTCAATGTGAAAGTGATTAAATTGAAAGGTGGGGGAGTTGGTATTCATGTCCTCTTTGAAAGGGCACAGAATTTATGCAAAGTGTCTGTGGTTCTAATCTCCTTGTGGAGTCTCTCCTCAAGCCCTTCATCACCACCAACCCTGAAAAATAAAAGGGTTGCAATGCAGTCTTGGAGGGTTCCACGATCTGTGTAGTTCTAACTAATGTATCTATGAGCATTTTTTCAGTTACCCAGGTATTATGCAAAAATAATTTGGGTTGTGCAACTCTGTGGTGACATTTAACATCTTAGAAATCCCTTCTCCGGGCAGTGACATCTATAAAGAAAAATGACAGTTCTGAACAGCAGTTGAAACGAAAGAGAATTTATCAACCTTCCTATTAACAGCAAATTTATGGAATGTTTGAAAGTTCCAAGTGAACTCTTAGGGCCATGTTCATGGGGTGGCCTTTAACGTGAAATAGATCTGTAGCTGAACTGAGTCTTTGAGACTGGATGTTTTAATGAGGTTTCATCCCCTTTGAACAAAGACAAGGAAGGTTAGCGAAAATGCCATGTCTGCTAGACACTTGATAGCTTTTGTCCTGGGAGAAAGTGGTTGGGCTGTTAGAGTCATTCTTCTGTCCCTTGGAAGACCCAAAGACTTTCATGCATAGGTCAACTTCCTCACACCTCCAGTTCTTACCTGTTACTAAAGATAAGGGGTTATGAACATATCCAAATGTATGGCATCACATTACCAATTCACTTTCGTTCCTGACATTTCCAAGTCATCCTCTACCTTTGTGACCTTTTGAACAATAGATTATTTATGTAGGTATATCAAGAGACATACAGAGCATTAAAATTACTGAAGCGTTTTGTGGGCTGGTGGGGACATGGGGAGACTCAAGTGTAAGGGAAATACTGTTCTCTTTGGGTTACTTTTGAAATAGTTTAAATCATCTCCAGAATAAAGGTTACACTAATAAATGTCTCATTTGTTTCAAATAGTCTGGAGTGTGACTACTTCCAAGGAACATATAAAATCATACCCGGTATAAATGGGCTGTGTTGAGATACAGTGGGTTGCAGAAATTCCTCTTTGGGTTTGCATTTTCATTCTCCTTTCTCTTCACGAGGTTCTAAATGAGAGAGGACAGGGCTGAGGAAGAAGGAGTAAAGCTGCTCCTTGTGTATTTGACTTTGAAAATTACACGAGAATACAGGGACTAAGAATGTTGTTTTCATTTTATTAGTGTGGCATATAAAGTGTGCTGTAAAGGAACTGCACCGTTCACTCCTTTCTGTCCTTTCCTCCTAACCCATTCCATCTGAGAAGTAGTAAACCATTGAAATTTCCCAAATATGCCTGGCCTTTGTATGACAATTGCCTGAAATGCCCATTCCCTTATATAACTCAACATCTTGTCTTTTGCTTTGGACAATAGTATAATGAAAGTGTTTATAATTTCTTTACACGAGAATGTATTTTCACACCATATTTTACTGTTTTGGGTGCATTCATTCTGACCTCAGGTGACAAAACTTAGGTGCTTGCTGTGAAATCCGAGGCACCTTTCTTTGCCTGATAAGCCTCTTATCCAAGATCATCCAAAATAAGGAAATAGGGGTGTCAGTTCAAAGGGGCTTGTGTGATGATTACTAAGGCTTATAACCCACCCCTTAAAACAACAACAACAACAACAACAAAACAGCAAAACCAAACAAAAACAAACCTAAAAAAACCTCCTGACATGGTGCTTTGTGGGTCTTTGCTTTTTCCTCATTATGCTTTTAGTATTGCTTAGATCATATAGTATGAAAGATGTTCTCATTGCCCTGACAGAATGCCAGAAAACAAGCATCTCCGGGGAGAAAGGTTTGCTTCAGCTGATGTTTAGAGGAAAGAGTCCTCTGTGGCAGGGAAGGTACAGTGGCAAGAGAGTGGAGAACTCGTTCACATTCATCCACCAAGATCCAGGCTCTACAGCACCAATGTCCTCCAGGGAGGCTCCGCTTCCCCCCAGGTTTCACAACCATACAAAACAATGCCACCAACTGAGAAGCAAATGTTCAAATGTATGAACCTACCAGGTACATCTCACATTCAAATCACACTCACATTAGATATGAAAACTATGTGGAATCTGCTACATCAAGAAATAATTTACTTTCTGACTACCCCAGTCAAAAGCCACATTGCCATTTCCTTGCCATTTGCACCATAGTTTATGTCCCAGCCTTGATCAATTTATCTCTCTTCTTATTTTCCTTTGCTTCTTTTACAATGTTGAAATTTGAAAATTGAGCCTTTTACAGACTAGGTAAGTGCTGAGCCACTGAGTGACGCTGTCAGCCTCATCCATTTCTCAAGCAATATTGAAGATATTTTCTTGTTTTGCTTTTCCCTGAAAGTGAGATTCAAATGAAAACAACCCTGTCTTTGTCTTTTTTTTTTTTAACTAAACATCACAAAATTGGATTTTGACTCTTTGGAACATTTTGATTAGTTTACATTTCTTGTACATTCAGAAAACTTATATGTTCCATGATGTTTATCTCATTTCTAGAATAATTTTGCAAGTCAGTAAAATTTGGTAACATTTTTTTTTCATGAATGCATCTATCCAACAAATGATTTAAAGCCCCAGGCCTATGCTAAAAGAGTGACTTGGAAGGCTAAAGCTCATGCTCTTGGGCATGCTTGTGGCCCCTGGTAGTATGATACTGAAAGAAACAACAGATAAGCTAGCTAATCTCTATGATACAAAGAAAAACAGAACCCTGGAGATGTTATCTGAATATCTGGATACAGCTATGTTACCACCTATCATTATAATACATTACACAATAGTTTCATCACTAGGAGTCATGGCGGTAGTAGTTTTCTCACACTCATTCTGTATAGATTCTATTGATTTGCATTGTAAGACTACTGCTCATAAGCCATCTATGTATCTTCATGTATAAAAGAAACTTATACACATCACAGTATTAACATGAAGAGGATATGGGGCCCTTTCATTCTTCATATATACTTAAGAACAGACCATGCTCTTGATACTTGACCGTGATACTTGAACACAGACAAGTGGTTGCACATATAAGCCCTGTGTCCTCTTGTAGTTCACATTTTGAATATATAGGATAACACCATGTCTGGCACACAGTAAAGGCAATTGTTGGAAAGGTCCTCTTTTAGTCTTTCATGCCACCTGGAAACTCAATGCCTTCATTATGAATCCAAAGGAAATGTAATCTGACGTATAGTAAAATGAAGTGACTTAGTCAAGAAGGCAAGAAATATTATAAAACACAATAGTCATCATTAGTCATTTGAGAAAATGCTACATTGTGAGAAAAGATAATGTCTTACAGGATTTAGAAGAACATGAGAAATGATACAGACACTCAGTATAATTTAATATTAAAAAAAACCTCTTTCTTATAGTTGAGAATGTTTTCATAGGATCAGCAACTGTGCTTCTTATGTTCCTTAAACTCTGCTTAGGACAGCAGGAACACATGGTCAGCATCAATCGATAATTATTGACCAACATAATGAAGAATTGAATGAGTGAGATAATAAGATAGCCTGCTAATTATAGTTGTGTCTTCCTACTCACTGGAGCCTTTTCAAAGGTTTGAGCCACCTTCCCCTAAATGTTCCAGGAGCTGGAAGAGAATCTGAAAAAAAGCTGAGTGACCTTTCGGGATCTCTTTACCACTCCTGCTTTTTGTTTTTTTTTTTTCTTTTTTGTACGATTTTTGCATTTTGTCATGGGTTATTATGCTTTTTCTAATTTTCCAACATGAAGCTCCTCTCCATTTACATCAGCATTACTGTGTTCTGCTCTATTAGTCTCTTAATCTCTTTGCTAATCCCCATATGTTGCTGCATCATTTAATTAAAGGCTACACTGCTGTGTGACTGGGCTTAGACAACATCCTTCCCCACTGTGAGCACACCCAGGATCTGGGAGACATAAAGGGACTTGCTTTGGTGGGATTTGAGCAAATATGGCCTAAACAGCATATTTAGTAAACTTTTTATGAAAGAGATGCACGCCTATATCAAAAAGCATAAAATTCTTTGAACTGTTGTCATGTATTCAAGATGTTTCAATCAGAAAAATTGTAGATCAGAATTGCTATTTTAAAATACTAATACCGTGCTATGTACACTACCTCATAGTGTGATAAGAATGTATCATAACCCATTACATTACTAAGTCTTTGAGTAATTATTTGATTCTGGAAATGGCAGCACATTTTCACTTTTTAAAATTTCTTGCCAATAACATGAAGATAAAACAAGTCATAATTTAATTTTCTCTTGCTAATTACAAAGCACACATTTAAATATTTTCAAAAAGTAAATGTAATCCTCCAAAAACCTCATATGGTATTTTAAATGATTATGTGTTTGCATCATACCCTATAGAAAACCTGTAGACTGAACATTGACATTATTGTAGGGATTGCAAAAGTGATCTGCAGATTGTTAACATAGTAAGACCTCAATTTTCTCACACGGTCTCTAAGAATAACTCAGTCTTCTTTAACACCAGACATGAGCTTTAAAAACTGATGAATAGGTCAGGACATTTTTACTGATGTAAGATTTATTTTTACCAGGTTATATAGAATTTTGTATGTACTTTATATATGTATAAAATACAGAATATGTATTTTAGCAGAATGTATACATGCTATGCCACTATTAGACTCAACACTTAGAAAAATTGAAACAAAACATAATGCCAATAAAAACCTAATTCAAAGGACATGAGAACCATTCCATCAATAATTATAAGCATCTAAAATCACCATCATTCAACCTAACAAAAGGTAAAATAAAAATTCTTAGTAGGGTTGGCATATTTCCAGATCAGCTCTAACATGTGAGGAATCACTCCCATCCCCACAGCAAGAGGAGGTTGCAAGAATAGGAAACAGAAAGTTTCCCACTTGTGAATAGAGTTTAGAGGGCAAATCATCACTCTTGGACTCTGGGCAAACCCAAGGCAAATCAAGATCAAGCACACATGCCAGTGGCAGAGGCTGCTGAAACAGCTGAACAATAATGTTGTAGAACATCTAGATGCTGATGGTTGCCTAGTTCTCGTGGGTTCTAGACTTTCATGTGTTTGACAGCACAGACCTCACCAAGTTTCCATGGTGATGCTATAAGAAGGAGCCCTACATGACGTTGACAAGGATAAGGGAAGGGAAGTGTGAGCACTGTGAACAAGTCCAGAATTTCTGTTTCTCCCAGAGGAAAACAAAGCATAGCCTTGTCTCAGAATCCTGAAACTAGTGCGGTCCTCTCCATCTGACCACATAGAGCTTTGCTGTATGACGTAATTGGGAATGAAGGAACTATGAAAGTAGAAACATAAGAGGATCACAGGCAAGAAACAAAACCTACCTTAAGACTAGGATTTAAATGAAGAATTAAATGAATCCTCTCCCAAACCCATCATATCAGCAGAGGACTACAGCTGTTACAATAAACAGACTCTCTCTGAGGAAAAGCTCTCGGGGCAGTTAAAAGTGAAAAAAGGAGCCACAAATGAGGACACCAGAATAGACCTGATCTGTATGACTACAGCAAACACAAGAAAAATACCTATTCTTATTCAGACTACCATAACTCTATTGTCTGGGATATAGGCTCCTCAATTCCTCTTATGCAATATATGCTCAACTTTCAACAAAAAGCTGTGAAATAAAACAAAAGTCCAAAAGTAACAGTTATAAAGATCACCAAAAGATTCATATATGATATGAATGTTGGATTATCAGGAAATGTATAGCTATGACTAATATATTAAGGATTTTAACAGAGAAAAATAGATACTTTGACACATAAGAGTCAGTTAATAAACAAACGATATGTAGATTCTAATAAAAACAAAATAAAAAGGCTAGAAATCAACATCACGTTAACACATATCAAAAGTGTATTTGATGGGTTCATCAACAATACAATATAGCTCAAGAAATAATTGCCTTTGTGAACACTGGTTAATGGAAATACTATACATGGAAATACAAAGAGAAAAATTAATGGCAAAAAGACAGCATCAAAGACTTGAAAAGTAATTCTAAAAGGTGTAACACAGACATAATTGGAATATTTGAATGTAAATGAGGAATGAAGTAAAAGAAATATTCCAAGCAATGATGAATAATGGCAAATAAGTCTCCAAAATTAATGACACATAATGAAGAAGAGTTCAAAATTACCAAGAATGACTGTACCCTCCCAGCCCTACAAATGAAAGCCTATATCTCACATGTTACATTCAACTGCACAAAACCAACCTCAAAAAGATATTACAGGAATTAACTAGAGAAAGGAAAGCTTACCAGCAGAAAGAAAAGAGTAAGGATCATTGCCTCCTTCTCAGAAATCACAGAAACAGCAAGACAACAAAATAAAATGTTTAATTTTGAGATGAGAGGAAGGAGAAAGAGAGGGAGTGGGAGCAAGAGAAAGACTAACCTAGAGATCTAAAACAAGCCAAACGATGCTTCAAAAGCAAAAGGAGGAAAGACCTTAGATGCAAAAAAAGATTGATGTTCACTGCAATAGACTAGCCCTACAGGCAATGTCAAGAGATTCCCTTCAGGCAGAGGGAAATAGCTTAGATTATAAGCTTCTTAAAATGTATCCTGTTAACTTAGAGCAATCAATTTCAACATGAAGAAGAGTCAACAACATACTGAGAGGTAAAAGACACCCATTTTCACAGAAAATGATTACTTAAAACCAAAGAAATCAGAAAAAGAAGTAAAACCTTCAGGAATAAAATAGATAGAAAATAGTTACAAACAAACATTATATCAAACCAACAATGGTAATGACCACTTTAGATGTAAATGCTCTAAAAACACTAACATGGAGAAAAATTATATTCCTTAAATTAAAGGCTACCTACCAGAAATTCATGATAAATAGAAAGAGTTTGATAAGTTCAAGAGAATGGAGAAAGATGTACCATGTTAGCACCAATCAAAGGAGAGTTGAGGTGTTTTCTTCTGACACATTTTAAACACAGAAAATGATCAGTATAAAAAGGCTATTTACTGTCAATGATTCTGTAATCATCCAAATTGTAAATCTGCCTTCATTGACCAAAGAGCAGCAAACTGTGTGGGGCAAAAGTATAATACTTAGAAAAAAGAACCAATGCAGCTATTACAGTTAGAGATTTCAACATCTCCCATCAGCAACTGATAGGTGGAGCAGTCAGAAAATCAATAAGGTCACACTTGACCTGACCAGCACTATCCATCAACTTGATTTAATTTCTGCTTCCAGAATGCTCCTTCTAAGAACAGAAAACACATTCTTCTCAAGCTCACGTGGGATATTCAACAAGACTGAACACATTCCAGACCACAAGCTCATCTTAATATATAGGAAAGAGTGCTAGAGAGATGGCTCAGACCTTAAATATGGACAGCTCTTGCAGAGAATCACCATCTAGTTACCACACTCACAACAGCTGCCTTACAACAGCCTTTATCCAGTTCCAGGCAATCTAACATTGTCTTCTAGCCTCTGCCTACCTTCATATGCACATTCTCACACAGAGATACATACTTCGTGTGTGTGTGTGTGTGTGTGTGTGTGTGTGTGTGTGTGTGTGTGTGTTTATATAAAGTATAAAAAGAATGGGAAGGAGAGCACACCATTGAAAAGAACTTAACCTTTTTTGCAAACACATACATGCGCGCGCGCACACACACACACACACACTGAATGTGCACATTTATAGTCCCAGTCTGGGGGAGGGAGTGCAGAAATAGATGAATCTCTGAAGTCCACTGACCAGCCAGTTTAGCCAGTCACAGAACTTCAGATTCAGAAATTTTTGTCTCAAAAACTAAAGTGGAGGAGGAGTGAAGAAGACACTTTACATCAACTTTTACCTTTCCTCATGAACACTCACATGAGTGTGTATCCACATTCGTGTATGTGAACACATATATACACACACATACCAAGAAAAATGAAAGATTATAAGTCACACATTTCCTTTTTGCAGATAACATAAAGATTGCTAGGCAAAGATCATCCCTTGCCTAGACATCTGGAAATTAAGTCACATGCTTATAAATTACATGTAGATTAAAAGGAAGTCCAAGAAAAAAAAAGATTAATCTTTAGAAGTAATGCAAATGGGTGTCCAGTGTGCCAAACTTGTGGAATACAGCAAAAGCAAGTGCTTAGGAGGCAAAAAGCAAAGGATTCAAAGATATAGGCTAAGTAAGCTTCTACCATAGACACCAATGAGAAAATAAAGCAAGTAAAGGGTAAATCAGGAAAAAGGCAAAAATTTAAAAAAAGAAAAACAGAACAGTAGTCAAGGAGAATGAAATTCACAAACCAATTGAAAAGTATCATTACTCTATGCCCCTAAAATAGTGCTCACATGGATGGTATATGAGGTCAATCCAGTTTTCATATCGACTGTCAAATGGCAGATGAAGAAAATGTGGTACATATGCAAAGTAGAAGAGGAGCAGAGGGTAGATGGTGTTTACTGGGAGCTTGGGTAGGTGGGCTGGAAAGATATGCTCACAGAGTCTAAGATGCCAGGTAGAGATCTGCTTCTATACCAGTGTTTCTGATTTTGTGTTTTTTATGGGATTTTTGTGAATGGGAATATGTGTGTCTCTTCATCTGTATGAGCTTCTTTAGCTTTTTCTTTTGTTCTTTTTTATGTTCGTTTTGTCCTCTTCTGGTTTGTTTGTTATTATATTTCTTTTTTAGTTGCTTGTTTGCTTTTTAATGAGAGAGAGAAAGGAAGAGTGTGAATTTGTGTGGGCAAGGATGAGAAGAAGATATTTAGAAGTTAGAAGAGGGGAAACAATGATCCAAATGTATTGTATAAAAAATCTACTTATAATAAAAACTAAAATTTAAAAAATTAATTACCTAAGAATAAATAGATAAAATAATATGGCCAATTAGATGGTAGGGAAGCTCACCAGCTCCATTGTCAAGCATGGTGATTATAGTTGGTGACAGTGGATTATATAGTTGGAAATGATGAGAGAAGATTTTTGCACTTTTATTTGAAAAAGATGTACCTATAAGAAGATATTAATATTGATTAACTTGATTTAGTCATGACACAATCTATACCTATTTCAAGCATCATTTTGTACAATGAAAACATACAGAAATTTAACAATAAATTGAAAGCAAAAGAGGAAGAAAGAAGAAAGCACTGCTGTACAATCAAAGTCACTACACTAAAGAAACTACATACAAATAACTCTACTAAATATAGAAAAAAATGCCTTAACAAATGTTTGAACAAATCCAAATGGATAAAATGAATACAACACAAAGAATTAAGGTTCATTCCAGGTATTTAAAGCTGAGTCAACATTCAAAAAACAAATGAACACAATCCAGTACCAAAAACTAATGAAGGAAAACCACAGGGCCATATCAACTGGACAGAAAATTAATTTAACAAAATCCATTTCTCATTCATGAGGAAAACTCTTAGCAAATCACTCCCAAAGGGAAGCTCTGGCCACCTTATATAGAACATCTAAGATCCCTGAGCTAATTCAGGTCGGCACCATGAAACTATGTGCCCCTTCTAAGAAAGAAGGCATGGGTGACACCTATCCTAAACGTTCTCGGCAGTGTACAGGAATATAAGAACAGGGGAAAGAGCATACAGTTGAAAAGAACTTAAACTTTTTTTTTTACAAATGATACAAAGCCCGCCTTAAAGATTCAGAATCAACAACAATAAAGCTGTAAAAAAACAATAAATGAATTTAGAAGACTAGAAGGTAGGAAAGTAACATGCAAAATCTAATTGGCTTCCTATGACTGACCAACAAGAATTTATATATTATATATAAATAATATGTAATGTTATATACATATATATGTATATATGCAACAGCACAGAACTAAATGGGAGGAGAAATTTCTTATAATAAAATCACGGCAGCCTAGAATTTCTGGGAATAATATACAAAATAATTGTAACAATACTAAGCAAGCTTAGAGCCAAACAATATAACCTGAACAAAATTTAGTTTAAATGAATCTTGAGATTCAAGTTTACAAAATCCTAAGACTTGAAAATGAAAATATAGGAGAGAAAATACACCACCTTGGGTTTTACGGTGAGATTCACATATAATAATCATAACACAATGAGAAAAGAAATATGAGAAGTAGACATTATCAAACTAATATTTTAAGAAGCATCTGCAGAACGTACTGTTCAAGTAAGAAATCAATGCCAGAGTGTGAAACTATTTAAATGGTTTTTATCCAAGAGCGAAAATTATCTGTTAGAACTGAAGATGTGACCAAGGAATTCCAAATGGGCGAGATGTCTTAAAATGGCTTCCCAGAGGAGAAATGAAAGTGGCAAGCCAGAGGTTATTAGGTGGAAAAATATAAATGCAGCATCTGTCATTAGACCTTGATTTTTTTAAAGTTAAACATCTAATACATGTTACAGTGGTTCAAAATGACAAAGAATCGACAATGGTGTCTACTGTTGAGCACTGGAAAAGACAAGGAGTCTCATGCACTGCTGGAAAAATGGCAATGATTCTTCTTGAAAAACAGGTTTACTGAGTTTTGCAAAACTAAACAGGGTTTTCTACATGATTCAGCAATCACATACTTAGGCATGTATTCAGCTAATTTAAAAATGTATTTCTATATAAAAATTTTGTGTATGCAAGTGTTCGTAACACTTGTGTTCAAAAATTAGCCACATTTAATGTTCTTGCAGAGGGGATGTAGTGACTAAAGTGTGGTACATTCAAACAGGAGGACAAGGTGCACCAGAAAAATATGGCTAAGTTGTAAGAAGACTTGGCGAATCATAATTGCGCATTGCTGAGGAAATAAGCCAACCTGGAAAAGCATACACTATATAACTCTAGTCAGATGACATTTTGGAAATGACAAACATGCAGAGATCATAAAGAGACCATGAATGCCATAAATACTGTAGTTATAAAAAGATGAAGTGAAATGGACAAACCACTGAAGAATTGTAATAAAATGAAATTATTCTGGATGTTCCTGTCATAATAAATATAAGATATTTAACATTTGTCAAAATATGTAGAAATTTACAATATAGAGAAAAAATCTTAATACTTGCAAGATTTCTAAAATTCAGTTTACCTGGAGAATCACAGGATGCAGCTTAGAATGTGACCAAAAAACAGTTAGCCTTATATAAATGACCTGTCTGAAGTGGGTGCTGGGAGAGGTGAAACAAGGTCCTAATGGAATTAAGTATGTAATCAAATGGGATCAATAAGATGGAAGACTGATTGCTGCCTCCTCTCCAATAAAGTTCTTCCCATAGGTGGGTGGGCTAAAAATTCTAAATCCACTGTGCATTTATCCTAGAGTTCTAGAACTAAACAATTAAAGAAATGGCTAGTAGAGAAGAGATTCTCTGTGTTAGAGAGTTATTACTACCAAAAATAGAATTATTTATGCAGTAATAAATTGGAATTAACGTGTATAGAAATACTTATACATATACATATATGCATGTTTTGTTACGCACACATCCTGTCAGTTAAGAACTCTTAAAAGTATTAGCATCACAGAAGAAAATCTAACTGCCAAGGTTCAATTTCTGATACAATTTTTCCAATAAAAGAGTAAGGATTCCTTTGATAAATGACGAATTCTAGGACTAGACCAATACACTCACAAGATAAACCCTGAATGTCTTGTAATAACATCAGGTAAAGTTCACCACACACACAAACACACACAGCATCATTAAGGGGTGTCAGTCAAAGATGTAAAAGAGCAAAGTGAAAAGTTCCCAGCGAAATGAACTGAAATGACATTGGTGTGTAACAAAGCAGTAGCATATTCTAACCCAAATTGTAAGTAAAACAGCTGTGGGTATATACTTTTATGAATGTTTGAAAACATACTTGCTAAATAAGGAGTTAGACACACACCCCCAAGGACAATAATTCTAGTGTGTTGCTTCCGAACCTTAAAAAGTACAGTGCCATTCTCCAATCAAAATAAATATTACATCAGGTTTCTGAAGACTACTGTGTGAAGAGAGAGAGAAGGAATGATTCCAGCAGCAAACACTATTCAGTAGGTGCTGGAAGCATGATAAGTCATGGCCAAGTTATGTGTCATCAAGGACAGGTGTAAAGGAATAAATACACCCAGAAGCACATGAAATTAGTGTGTGCATTACATTCAACAACTTATTTTGATCCCCTTCTGCACCTCCCACCCTAGGCTTCCTGTGGAGTATGATATGAACATGGAGCCGTGGGGCTCAGACAAGCACAGAAAGTGAAAGGGAGTTGTCCGTTTCTTAACACTTTCTTTATGAAAACTTTGTACTTTCTCCTTTTTCCCCTCTACTTTCCTTTCTTCTGCCTTTGTTTTATCCTTCTTTATTTTTGAGTTTGTTTATAATTTCTTCTTTTATTTCTTCTTGTTCATACATTACTTGGTATGGCTCTCTTGGTAAATTATTTGCCTTCCATGCATGAGGATCTGAGGTGATTTGCTGAACGAACCCTTGTGAAAATACTGCATATGGGAGTGCACGCTAAAAAAACAAAAAACCCAGGGCTTGGAAGGAAAAGACAGCAGTATTCCTGAAACTCAATGGCCAGTGAATCCAACCTAATTGGTTACCTTCAGACCAATAGGAGACCCTTTCTCAAAGAAGAGGCACAGAATTCTGACAAATGCTACTCAATGTCATCATCCTCCAGTAGCCACAAACACAGACACACATTTACTTGTGCTCATCCTCACAAAAATGCACACACACATTACACACATGCAAAACACATCACATATAAAAGTGAAACCCAATGTCAATAATATAAGGTTTCTTCAGGAACTCATCCTGTTTTGGGATAGTCAGAGAACTCCACCAAGATGAATTGTAATTTATTGAGAGCCAGGATAAAAGTATAAATTATGTTCTATCAGAAAAGATCCTTAATGTAATTGATGTTGGGAAACAATGTTTTCACCACTTCCTCCTACCAAAAACAGATAAAGGTCTTTAGTATGGAAGACTTACTACAGGGATATCATGGACTACCACCTCCCATATACGGAAATATTATTACAGAAATCATAATAGCAAAGAATGGCTATTCTTCCTTTTGTATAGTGCATAAAAGTTTACAAGTCGCTTAAGTGTCCTATTCATTTCTAAGAGAGGCTCTTGAAATAAAAAGATGATATCAGCTAGGTAAGGTGAGTATGTGGTGTGTAGCTTTCTTGCTGCCATTTTATGTCCAAATCTCTATTCCAGGACATTGTTTCCCACTGAGCCTATTCACCACTCACATTTCCACCCAGTAGGAGACTTGACAGCCCCACAAGATCTGACATGCAGCCTGAAAAATGCGTGCAATCTTTTCTATAAAATACTACGTCGTAAAAATACGAACGCTATTATACAATGATGCTTGCTCCTCTTGAAGTGTAACAAAGGGGAAAGAGCAAAAGACAATGAGTGTGGGAGTTATATTATCCTAGAGCTCTGCAGCGGAATTCCTAGAATTGCATGTTCAATAAACAGGCCTTGTCTGACCGTAGCCATCCCATCACTGGTCTCTCCGTGCTGGTCAGTGTTCACTGATGCTGTGTACAAACGGCTTGGGCTTAATTCCTTAGTGTCTCCTTCTTCTTAACAGTACCAGTTCACCTCTGTAGCTCCAAGTAACAAATACCCAGGGAGAATGATATTTTAAGAGATTTTTCTGCATGTACTGAATTTGTCAAAACTAAATCCTGTGCTTGAATGGTCAAAGACGTGAAGACACCGGAATTTATGCATTATTCTGCTGTCTTAACTTGTCATTTCTGAATGAGCAGCAATAGGATAGGATAATTATCTCATTAATTATCTACTTGTATCTCTGCTTCTCTTCTTCTTTCCACTGGTGTTGCTCAGCCTGTTAAGGACTACCAGAGTCCAGGTCTTCTGGCTGGGTCCTGAAGAGAGAGATGCTATTTATTTCAATATCATGCTAAAACTGGAGTCATATTTACTTTGAGCACGCATATCCCAGCAAGTTCCTTCTGTGTCCCCCACCTGTTTCACAGTGATGTGCTCATCTTCCCTTCCTTTCCTTTCCTCCACTTTCCCTGTCTAAATAAAGAAGTAAGGAAACATGACACTCTCTACCCTGGTCTTAGTCAACTTCTTTATGAAGGCTTCCATTCTGAGGTGAGCTGATCTAAATTAATCATGGAGCAGATCCAGAGTGTGTAGTGATGGACAGGTGGAGGACCACCTCCTTAAGAGCTATTATTTGTCCTAATCGGTAGTGGTCTGAATTAATAGACTTAGTATAATCTTAGATTGATTCAGATATGTTAAAATTGAGTTATTTACATAGTTAGGGAGATTTCAGTTATATCAAGGATGACTGACTCTCCTCCTGTCTAAAATACTAGAATTATGTCTCTAAGAAAAGTTATGTGGAAATGTAAGTATCATTTGGCAATAAATTCAAACCTGTGGTCATATTAATTTTCTTGGCCACTACCTGTGCTTTACATTCAAAAAGCCAAGATTCCTAAGTTTCCAGTGACAAGCAACACTGGTTCAAAGGTCTCTTACCTAAAGATGGCTTTGAACTAGTTCATTATGTCTCACTGTGACCTTTGCAGCATCATAAGCCCCTGACCCTCAGTGCTTTATAAAATCAGTGTCTCCACAGACTTTTAGAATGATTGTTTTAAAACTACAAAGAGAAGTCTAAAACAATTCCTTATACTGGATGGCCTTGCTCAGCCTAAGCACAAGGTGAGGTGCTTGTATTTATCACAACTAGCTATGCCATGCTTTGTTGATACCCATGCAAGGCCTGTCCCTATGTGAAAGTAAACCTAGGAAGAGTGGATTCAGGGGGAGGGTCATGGGGGGAGAGAACAGGAGGAGAGGAGGGAGGGGAAACTGACAGGGATGTAAAATAAATAAATAAAATATTTATCACAATGATTGGCATCTACCAGACTCTCAATGTTAAGAGCATTGTGCAATCAGATAATTCAGAGGAAGTCATTAAAAGCATACACACGGAAATGAAAAAAGCATATTTTAGCTTTTTCATCGTAACACATCATATACTATTTTTAAATTCTCCATTAACTATCCATTTTCCTTTCTTTGCATGCATTATATTTCCTGGAGATTTTTCTTGGTCTTACTCATCTTCCCTTCAGAGTTACAGATGCCAAGTCTCCTAAGTGCCATTCAAAAGGTAATATTTATGCTACTCCATCAAAAATTCCTTTCTCTGAGAATCATCTTGTTTAGAAACATGTTCAGATCCTGTGCCCATGTTGTACATTGAAGATAAAAATGTTTAAAAGAGTTCTGGTTTCCTAAAACTTAAGTACATGTTTAAGTCAATTTCTCATTTAAAGGACATCTTCTGAACTTTTACTAGGAATTTTAGTGCATCTGTTTTGCCTTGATTATAAGAATAGTTTCTATTTAATGTCTCAGTTTATAACACATCCCAGTTTCAAATTAAAAGTGTTAGTTACTAGAGTTAGATAAAACATTAATATACTTAATAAGAAAATAAATACAGATAACACAAAATTAACCAAAAGTAATTCCGTGTGAGAAATGGTACAAGAACACTGAAGGCCTAATGCACCACTGCCATTTGAGCGAGGGAACATTACTGTGGTTTGAAAATTACCCTGGGTGAGGTCAGCAAGACACAAGAACAGCAGCTTCACGTCTGCCTTCACCCACAGATTCGCTGAATAAGCAGCTAAAGGAGGTTCAACTCCTTTTAAGAACTATCCAGAAGCTGTTGCCAGTCTATCACACCAAATGACTGAAAGAATGTTCATAACAGAGAACGTTGGGGCGTATTTGTTGCCATAGGCTCCTTACACATTGCAGAAAACTTGGAACTGTTCCCCAGCCTCTAGCTTCTGCACAAGGTGCCAACACTTTAGATTACACATATAGTACCCCTACCATTATGACTGCCACTCAAGGACTATCCCGGTTCAGGTGTTACTAGATGCTGATTTGGTTCCACATGGACCATGGAGAAGAAGGTGTGTAGTAGGAGGCGCAGGCCTGCTTTTTGTCCCGGCCTCCCTGCTCCAGGCCACCCAGCTATCTGTAGTAAGAGGTGAGCGGGCTGCATTCCTAGCACCCAGGTAGCTTAACCCCCAAAATAACCACACAGGAATTGTATTAATTAAGTTACTGCCTGGCCCATTATATCTAGCCTCTTCTTGGCCAACTCTCACATCCTGATCTAACCCATTTCTATTAATCTGTGTTTACCACGAGGTCATGGTTTACTGGGAAAGATCCTAACCAATGTCAGTCTCAGACAGGAGCTTCATGGTGTATGCCACACTGCCCTTCTTTCCAGCATTCCATTCTGTCTACTCCGCCTACCTGATTTCTGCCCTATCAAAAGGCCAAGGCAGTTTCTTTATTCACCAATGAAAACAACACAAATACAGAAAAACCTCCTACACCAAAGGTGGCTTAAACATTTGCACCAGCACGTCCTTAGCCCTTTCTATTGGCTCATCCTAAAGCAAGCTGGCCACAACCCCTACTCAGCCTTCTCACTGGGAGAGGTCAAGGTGCATGTCTAACAACCTGACTTTCTGAGCTACTGCCAGAGGATCTAACTACCACATGATGTTGGGCAGCAGCAATCAGCAGTTGCCCCAAGGACTGATAAATACGTAAGTACTGAATGGACTCTGGAGACTGTGTGCACTGGCTTTCACCTCTCCACCGCCTTCTGTGTATTTTCATCATCATCTGTGAAATCTCCAACTCTTGATCCCTACCAGCTCTGTCCCCACACACTCTCTTGAACGCTCCAGTTACTTTCTTGCCATGACCTGTGACATCACTGATGCTAAGGCAATGACTGCTCCTTCTGCTACTTTGCTTTCTCCTCTTCATGTGAGCACCCCATCCCATTCTATTTGTCATAAAAATCGAGAGTAGGCAAAGATTATTTTGGATAACATTTCATTTGGCCTAATGTTGGGATAGCACAAGGAGATGTTTCCCAACTGACTCCAAACATCTTAAAGGAAGGAAGTGTGATACAGATGTGGCATGCAAATATGTTGTAGCGGGTACCAATGACAGCGAAGCTTCTATGTCTCCTGATCACAATGTTTATATAAGGGTTAGTCATCAGGCATTATACCGGGGCAGTTTGGAGCCAAGAAATAAGCTCATTTTTGCAAACTTGATCAGTCAGTGAGAATTGGGATAGCCTGATGTAAAACAAGAAGTATATGTTTAGCTTTCTCCCTTGACTCTGCTGCTACTAGCAACCAGCTCCGGAACCATGATGCATAAGTAACCCAGCCAAGAAGAAAACATACCTAATTCATCCCTGATAACATTGATATGTGCTACAGTGTGAAGCTAATATGTAACTATTATCAGTAGGGCTCTCTTTTATGTGTATGATACTAACCAGGGTCTGGAAGTTGTTAGATAAGCACTCTACAACTGAACTGTACAATGAGGAAAATTTGTAATAAGAAAATTATATCGATCGGTTAAGTGTCTTTTTGTTAAATTTAAATAAGTAAAAAGTAAAAGAGTTTCTTTAGCTAGGACAGTAAAATTTTATTATCTAATAAATATCTCTTCTATATAAGAGATAGGATTTTGTTTGAATGTTGGTGGAACTGATATTGAATGTTTTTTGAAGAAGTATCCCAAGTGAGCTGAAGAGGATTTCATAGTTATCTGGTTTGGTTGACCTTTGAGAGGAGTTTCACAGGTGTTGATAAGATGGAGATTATGACACCATGGGTTAGAGCACTTACCGAATTACAGTAAGAATTCAACAAATCAAAGCATATTCAAAACATTCCCTAGAATAGCTCTGGTATATAGTACTAGTTAACTGAATGCCACAATAAGAGTTTGATTGATGTTCACCTATCAAGCAGTTTTTGTGCTTTATGTATTTAAATGCTCACACAAGGTGTGTAACTTAGATAAAGCATACATGGCGGGCAAAGGAATATTATAGAAGGGACAGAAACTAGGGTAAGAGTCTATTTTCAAAGAGTTTTCATTGTTTTGACTTTCATGATTGAGTTTTTTTTTTTTTAATTTGGTTTGATTTTGGGCTTTTAGGTTTATTTGACTTCTTGTTTGCTTGCTTTATTTATAAGATATATTTATTTTATTTGTCACTGCCTGAACTTAGTACTTATTGAGAATCTCCCTTGTTTTGTTCATTTGATTAAACTCGTATAAGTAATAGAGGAACAACTACTATTGCTTATAATGTTTTGAAGCCTGAAAGTCTCACTTCACAGAAAGATTCCCCTTTAAGCTTCCCAAGCATATTGCTTAATAAAATCATCAGCCCATTTCTAGCACACATGGTATCTGTCTTTATGTATGTGCATTGTCTTGGTTAAAATTATGTTGCTTCTCTAATAACTTGCCTGGTATACTAAATCACAGCCTTTACATTGGATTTGAAATCTTGTTACAGAAAGAAACAAGGCATTATGAAATAAATCATTCACAAAATCAATTGCTCCCATATTCCTTTGTTTTAGAAGGAAAGTGACAAAATTAAAATGAAAAATAATATTTTATAAACAAAAATCTATAAATGAATAGACAGGCAATTTAGGTAGATTTGTTTATATTTATAAAACTTGTTCTGCACACTCTATGCATCACAGTTACTCCTGACTTTGTCAATATATTGATATGTTCAGATCTGCTTTTTTATTTTTATTGTTTATTTAAGAAAGTGTTTCAAAATTCTGTAACTGCTGATATTTCCAATTAGAAGAGGGAGACAGTATTTCCCATAGGGTGTTTATTGGCATCTCTGACCTGCAGTATTGAGATTTTGCTTCAGGATTTATTTATTTACTCATTTATTTATTTCAAATGGCATTTATGGTAGCATGGAATCATCTAAGATTTCTGACTTCTCTCACATGCCATGATGAGTAAATGAATAAGAACATATTCTTATCTTCCAAGCTCCTACAGAACAGCCCACTGAGCTCTCAGTACTCAATGACTATCCTAGCCCCAGGTTCCAAACTATTTCCACAACCCTCCCCCAAACAACATGGTCAGGTCTATCACAGCAATACTCTGCTACCAACTTGTCTTAGTTAGGGTTACTATTATAGTGATAAAACAGCATAAATAACAGCAACTTGGGGGCGAAAGGGTTTATTTCCCTCACAGTTCCTTATAACAGTTCAACACCAAAAGCAGCGAGAGAAAGAACTCAAGCAGGGCAGGAACTAGGAAGCAGGTGCTGAGGTAGAGGCCATGAAGGGTGCTGCTTACCAGCTTGCTCCACTCAGCTTCCTCAACTGCTCACTTATAGAACCCAAGACCACCAGTCTCCTGGCAGTGATCAATGACTAATTAAGAAAATGCTCTACAGGCTTGCCCAGAGCCCAATCTTATGGAGGCATATTCTCAATTGTGGCTCTCTCCTCTCTGATGACTCTAGTTGGTGTCAAGTTGACATAAAACTAGTCAGCACAGGATATAAGTATAGAACTGTTTCCATAAGGAACAAGCCTAAAGCAAGAGAGATTGTATTTTTCTTTAATGGAAACACATCTACGTCAGTAAAATGTGTACCTTACTCTCTACTGTTTTAAGCATAGATATTCTGGAGTAAGTTTTACACCTACATTTTATTAAGTGTTTTTCTCCTTTAACTTGCAAAATTTCAACGCCACTTAAGTGTTTAATGTGCAGCACTTCCTGTGTAACACCATTATGCTAATCTAACAGCTGTCTTTCAAACTGTCAAACATTAATTACAATTAACAAGAGTGTTTTTAAAATAAGATTAAGTTGGGAATTATTTTGAATTATAGTTCAACAAGCTAATGCTTTTTTTGTTTTGTTTTGTCTTTTTACAAAGCACAGGGTTGATTGATTTTGGTAAATGATGACTGCAATGTAGATTAGCCAAATGAGTATACTCAGTAAAGTCATGGGATGGTCTGTATGCTGTCTTGGAGGCCACTCTTTTGGTCACTAATAACAGAAACATTTAGGAGGGTCAGACCAAGGTTTCTAATCCTTACCAAGCATTCTAAAATGATGTGGTAATCTTTGATAAATTTCCAATTATTTGCTCTAGTAATATTTAGTGTATATGCCAAAATATATTGTAATATTTATGGGTATGTTTTTCAGGCTAAAGGCTAAGAACAGTGAGAGGAATATGGAATACTTTAATGTATAAGTAGATCAGTGTTAGACTCATGAATATGAAGGTGCATAAAAATTTCTCTGAGAAAGTATGTCAGTTTGATGTAAAATCTTATGACAGCTTACAAGTTTTTTCTATACTATAAATAAATAACAACTTTGAACATATTAAAACTATATAATGAAAATGATTATATCATAATTTGGATAAGAGCATCACTGATCATATAGAACCTACTATTTCAAAATGGTAGGGTTAAAATATGTGTACTTTTCGAACATCATGAGTTTTTGAACCAGACTTAGCTTCATATCCTGAGGAAACATTTACCATGGAAGTGAACATAGATACACAATCTGCTCCACGTAATGTTCTCATCTACAGAGGGGAATATTTAAATAATCCCTGCATCACTTCTTTCTATCCTTTGTTATCTCTTGTTCCATGATTTGATCACCACTATTTGGTACTCAGCAATTATTAAGGAACACTAGTCTCATTAAATGTCCACTTGAAATGACCCACAATTTTACCGTGATGCACACTGTCAGAATTCTTACTATCTCCCTGTTATTTATAAACAAGGCTCTTAGTCATTCTGGTAAAAATGATTAATACATTCTATATGAATTTAGGGAAAATTTCTAATGGTTTTTCAATACTGTCCTAACCCATTGAACCTGAAAAGGTATTACTTCACCATGGACAAACAAGTTTGTCAGACTACACAAATAACTTTTTAAAAGGTTACTCTTCTTAATTTCCAAAAGCAGATGAAAAATGTACCATTTCTTTCTGTTAAAACATAAAACCAAAACACTTTCAAATTTCTCTTCTTTTAAAATGCCTTTTGGTGTGTGTTGGTGTGTCTGTCCCTTCTTTAGGTTTTATTATTATCTACTGCCTGTGGTTTTGTGAGTGTATTTAATATTCTTGGGTTGAAATTTCCCTTCTAGAACCTTCTGTAGGGATGAATTTGTGGATAGATAGTGTTTGAATTTGACTTTGTCATGAAATACCTTATTATCTCTATCTATGGTGATTGAGAGTTTTGCTGGGTAGGGTAGTCTGGGCTGGCATCCATTATCTTAGAGTCTGCTAGACATCTGTCCTGGCTCTTCTGACTTTTAGGGTCTCCATTGAGAAGTCAGGTACATAAGTCTGCCTTTATATGGCATTTGTCCTTTTTCCATTGCAGCTTTTAATAGTCTTTATTTGTTCTGTATGCTTAGTGTTTTGATTATTATGTGGTGTGGGGATTTTCTTTTCTGGTCTGATCTATTTGATGTTCTGTATGTTTCTTATACTTTTATAGGCTAGTCCTTTCTTAGGTTAGGAAACCTTTCTTCTATGATTTGTTGAATGAGCTGGGCTTCTTCTCCTTCTTCCATTCCTATTGTTCTAATGTTTGGTCTTTTCATGATGTCACCATTTCCTGGAGGATTTGTGTTAGGAATTTTTTCACTGAATCTGTTTCTCCTATCAAATATTCAATGTCTAAGTTTTTCTCTTCCATCTCTTGTATTTTGCTGGTGATGTTTGTGTCTCTAGTTCCTGTTCACTTACCCAGATTTTCCATTTCTAGAATTTCATTTGTGTTTTATTGCTTCTCTTTCAATTTTCAGGTCTTGAATAGTTTCCTTCATCTATTTTGTTTCTTGCTTCATTGGTTTGTTCTGTTTTCTTCCCATTCTTGAAGGCATTTACCGATTTACTCCATTTTTGCAAATTGTCTTTCCTTCAATTTTATTAAAAGAGTTTTTAATTTCCCCTTTAAGGACCTCTATCATCTTCATATAGTTGTTTTTAAGATTTTTTTCTTGTGCTTCAGCTGCTTTTAAATATTCAGATCTCACTGCCGTAGGATAGCTGAGCTCTTGTGTTACCATATTGCTCTACTTGTTGCTGATTGTGTTTATACAGTGGCATTTGGGCATCTGGATTTTGGAATGATAATAGGTCTAGGTGCTGATTTCTAAGTTTATCGTTGTTTGCTCGGTGTGGGTTTTTTGTTTTTGTTTTTTGCTTTTGTTTTTTATTTGCTTGCTTGGTTTCTGTTTCCTTTGGGGTCTTCTATTCTTTCTGGCCTGGATATCTAGTGGCTGACATGACCTCTGGTCTAGTAGGGTATCTGTGTCCAAGTTGGGAGCTTGCCTTCCAATGGTTAGCTTGGTCTTTGGTGCATTGGGGGAAGGGGCCTCTTTTCTTCTGACTGCTGTGATCTGCACCTGTTCTTCTGATTGGTGTGATCTGTACTTGAGCCACAGAAGTTCAGTCCTTAGACTGGTGTTGTCTGCACTCAAGCAGTGGGATTCTGCTGGAGTTTGTGGCAAGGCCCAGCAGAGGTCCTGATGATGAGCTGGGAGGGGGTTGCAGAATGGATCCTGGGGAATAGATCCTGGGAAGTGGTACTGTTTGGCTGGCTAGCAGATCACTCACGTATCCTTCTGACTGCTGTAGACTATTCCTGAGCTGATGAAGTCTGTCAGTGTTGGGGGAAAGGACTGACCAGAGCAAGGATAAGAAGTGAGAGGATGCAGGTGGCAGAAGGGGTCTTCAGGGAACAGGTTCCAAGGAGTGGGGCAGTCCAGCTGGCAGATGGGTCACTCACTAACTACATCCTGTTCTTCTGACTAGTGTGGCCTGCATGCTAGCAATGGAATTTTGCTGGTTCAGGGTGGTACTGGTGATGAGGTAGAAGGGAAAACATATCATATTTTTATCTCTCTGGAAAGTAATGCCATCCTGGTTGCTAGTGTGTCTTCCAATGAAAGGTTAAGAAGCATGTTTTCCTGTTAAACAGAGCACTGGCTTCTCAAAGATACATATCATCCAGAAACTGAATATTTTGCCTTACATAGCAAAAATGAAATTTGGTAGTACATAGAATTAAGATTTTAATTAGTTGGGTTTATAATAGGGAGATTGTCCTGGGTTATCTGGGTGTAATCAATGTAATTATGTAGGTCTTTTAAGCAAGAGACCATGAAGTGACATGAAGTTGAATATGATATTCAACTAACCATTGATCTTGGAAGGTAGAAGAAGTCACAAAATAAAGCGTCTGGAAAGCCTCTGTGATCCGAGAGATGTAAAGGAATGATTTCCTGTGAGAGGCTCCTAGAGGAAATAACCCCACTAATATGCTCACGTTAGCCCAGGAAAACTGACTGTGAGCTTCTGGCCTCCACAGGCTTCGGATAAGTCTCTGCTATGTTGAACCACTGGGTCTAAATAATTAATTTGCTCAACATTAGAAAAATAACACAGATAATATTTATCCTTTATTTCAAAGATAGCTCTTCCTGTATTTTCTGATTTTGTACAAATATCTCTTTTGTACTTATCTCTACTTTAAAAAAGGAAGATTTTTTTTTTTGTATAGTTTAACTACATCTCAGTCAGCCTTTCTACATGATCTTGCCAGGTTACTGAACATGCGGGCATAAGAATACTGCAAACAGGAAGCACCATATGGGCTAAACTATTGAGATTGGCTCTTAAATTACAATATCTACATGAAATTTATTGCAATAAATGTTGTGCCCAGAGTCTGGACCATAGAAACCACCAAGACACCAGATCCAGTGCAAAAGTAAAGAGTCTTTTTAATTATTAGTTAACTCAGGTCCTCTAAATACAGTGGGTGGAGTAGGTGAGACCTCAGGCCACAGTGAGGCAGGACATTTATTGGTGGTAGAGTAAGGGGTGCACCTGGGGGAGAAGCTGCAAATTACATAGTAACAGTCTCAGTATTGGCTCATCTCCAGGCTGAGGGAGCCTGTTCTGAGCTGATTGGTCAGTTGCAGCTGCAGAAAGGTTGGAGGCCATCCAAGGGGTAGTTATTGCATTCCAACATTATCAGTAGAGCACACCCAGAGCCGGCCAGTTAACTTCTGACTGATTCCTTACCATAAGGAGGATAACTGGCAGTTTGCTCCCAGTAATTAGGGAAAGATTGGGCAAGGTGGGGGCACTCAGGACATCCTGCTGTGTCAGGGCCCTACATCTTGCTGGGGCTTTTCTGCCATATGTCATGGCTTTTATGTCATGGCAGCCAATGCGGGGGACTGGGTGAGGGTCTGGGCCCTACATTCCCACTTCTAGAAGTGACTTAAGAGGATCCAACCATGGGTCTTCTCTGAGGGTCCCTAAAGGAGTGTGCTGAGATCACCTATTATCTGTTTTAGTGTTGGAGATTATCGAGGTCTGGTTCCAAGGGCTGTGTGAGGGAACCATGGGCAGAGCATTTTAGGGCAAGAAAGATGAGCAGGTACATCATGGTTCTGCCTGCAGTAATTTTAGTTTGAGAGGGTTAACATGGTCAGACTTTTCAGTTCAGTTTTGGCGGGGTCTGGGGTCTTACACACATTCACACACAAACACACACAGAGACAGACAGACACACACACACTAGCAAACCAGAGAGATGGCCTTATACAGATCTGAAAATGAGGCACCTGATTAACAGTTTGCGGCAGCAACCTACTCAGCCTCTCCAGAGGATCTAGGAAAATCCAACCCCTTCAACAGGTCTTCAAACCTACCCGTAGAGTGCTAGACCATCTTCGAGCAACTCAAACCTGCAATCTGCCACACATCCTCTTGAATCTTATGCAGGTTTCACAGAAGGATCTCCAACAACCAGAAACATGAACTAGAGCTCCAATAACCAGAAACAGAAACCAGAACTTGACTAAAACTTGCCCAGGCAAATAGAAATGATGGTTGGCACCCCAAGACTCAACAAAGGGGGGTGTGGTGGTGGGTTTTGGGGATCCTGAACAAGCCCCCAAATGTTATGGCCATTTCACAGAGTCCCCCAAAAAACAGCAAGGAGACTGAGTCCTGTATGTAAAGGCAAAGTGTCTTTATTCTTATTCAAGTTTAAACTCATACTCTTTGTGTGTCCAACGTATTGGCACAATCAGATAGCCTTGAACTCATTGGGGTGGGTTTTTATAATAGCAAAGGTTGGGGTGAGGCATTTCTAAGGTTCAGGATCCCTGATTGGCTGACATTTGTCTATGGGTGCCATGGTGAAATCATGTGATCCTATCTACTATAGTTGGAGCTTTAGAAATTTTCTTTGGAACATTAGGTACTTTTTCCCCAGATGGTTCATTTCTTGGTGGTGCCTGGGTGGTCCCAGTTTATAGACTTTCTTGGAACCAGGTATTGTCTGTCTTAGACTTAGGCCTCTATTGAGTTTGTCATGGCTGGGCCTTATAGTCATTGCATGAAATGTAATTGCTTCAAAGGAGATAAAGCAAATATAACTGTATTCATATAGATGAAGTATCCAGTAACACAGCTCACATCAGTCAAACTGCATCCAATCCTTGAGAAACATTCTTGGGACTCTGCCTCTACCCCTGACCTTTCTTTATGCAGGGTCAAATTGTCTTATCTGTTTCTCTGTTCAGTGTGTGTGTGTGTGTGTGTGTGTGTGTGTGTGTGTGTGTGGTGTGTGGTGTGTGTGCATATGTGTATGGGGGGAGGTGTATATGTGTGACACACACACACACACACACAGAGAGAGAGAGAGAGAGAGAGAGAGAGAGAGAGAGAGAGAGAGAGAAGGATATGAAGGATAGAGGAGTTGTGAGACCAGTCCTCATATAATCCTAATTAAATTTGTTTTTTTCTCTTTGAATTTCTGATTCTTCTGTCTCTACTTAGCAAGCACGGAGGTTATAGGGATGTGACACCACCCCTGGCTATCCCTGGTTTATATGATGATAGGAATTGAACCCAGGACATTGTGTACTCTAGGAAAACAATATACAAAAGATCTATACACCTAGCACCTTAAATTCTTTCCCTAATATAACTCTTTGGCCAACATCTGCACGTTTAATAAAGCAGCTGAAGAGTTTTAACTAAGATAGTTCCAACAAATATATCAAATGTCTGATCTAATTTAGACTGGATATTTTATTAGAAAGCAGAGTTTGAGGAAGGGATTATGATAGAGGGATTCTTATTTATTTGTATTTCTTATTTTGTTTGCCTTGAAAAGTTTACATCACTTTTGTGAGGGCCAGGGGAAATAAAGTGGCATAAATAAATCAGGGATGGTGTAGTACACCTGTAACCCTAGAGTATCAGCTTGAGTCTTGGGCCAGCCTGGGTGACAAAGCAAATTCCGGGCTAGCCTGGCCCACATTGCAATGCCCTGCATCAAAAACTCAAAGTGAGGTAAACACGGATGTGCCACATTAAAACAGAAAACTTCAACACACTGTGTTTCAGAACATGCTGCAAAATGATACAGCTGAAGCCTTCTTCAGTGACTCATGCATGGGGCCTATATGATTTCCCAGAAAGAAAACTTGTCTAAGTATGATAAGGAAAGGAAAGAGTAGAATTTGCTAGCATTCTGTTTTCTGTCATTTGGTATTCTTCACAGAAAACCAATTTCCATCTCCTCACTATAGTGTTTCGTCCAAATTTGTGTACAGAACCAATGCACACCAGGGCAATTTACCAAATGCATAGAGAAAAGGACATAGCTGAGGGTTTCTGAGGAGCCTAGTGCTAACATCTGAAAATACTCCTAATTATCTAACTGAGATCACATGCCGATTTACAAACCACACACTGTGGCTCACAGACATAGAGAGCCAACTATGTAGACTCTGCTTGTTCATCTGTAACTGAAACAAGAGAAGGATAGGTGTTTGCACACTTGCAAACTATGTGAATTCAAAATATCATATATCACATTATGACAATTAGAGGAAGAGGCTGCCAGGCAAGCTAAAACAACAAGCCTCAACCTATCCAGTGTATTGAAACAACATCCAAAACCCCTCTGAGACACAGTCCCAACACCACTTTGTTTTCCTCTTAATATTTCCTCTACTATATGTCTTACATGGTGTTTTCACTTTCTGTTTATTTTCATGTATCTAAGTATCAGACCTTAAGTTTTTCAAGCACTTTATAAAATTTGTTGAGAGAGGGCATATGTAAATATCAATACGAGTGGTGTTTATTTATGTACTTTAGGGAATATTTAAGCCCACTGTATACTAAGCACCATGGTGTATGAAGAATAGAATTTCTTCATTATCAGAAAATCCTTTCTTTCTTTATAAAACTTTGTTTAAATAGATCATCTTGATTTGATTTTAAAAGTTGTAACAGTTAAATACTCTTCATATTGCTTGAGTCAGGATCTCCACAGGAAACCAAAGCCCAAACTAAGAAACCATATGTAAAGGACTAGCATATTTGAACAGTGCTAGGAAGGCAGAAGTATTCTCAGAAGCTAGAAAAATAGAAATACATTACTGTCCCTGAGACAAAATGAAAAAGGAAGAAAAATAGTTATTGGTAGAGTTGAAATAAGGTGATAGGAAAGATTCTGACTTTAAACGGACTATGCCAGAAACAAAGTTGGAAACAAATAATGACAAAAAAAAAACAGTCCTTCTGTAAACCTCTGTCACAAGAACTCTCATCTCTCAACTTTCCCTGGGTGCTTTCCTTGGATTGACCCAGGTGATCAAAATTGGAGAGGCCAGAAGAGAAGTTGTCATCATGCCCTTGGGCACTGCTCAGGACAGAAAAGAGAAAAGCTATGTGGGAAGATAGCAAAAGGCTTCCATGTAGAAATAATGGCACCAAGAATTAGGTTTACCGTAGAATGGCGCAAAGGTCACTGTGCTTCCTGAGAGCAGGTATTGACTGGAAAAGTGTAGAAACCTGTGTCAATGCAAACTTGACTGTAGTGCATGAGCCTTAAATGTGTCAGATAATTACTGACTAATGTGGGTTAAGCGAACAACAGGGATCAAATAACACTTCTTTCCTTATGATTTCTACACAAATTTGGAAAGTCAAAGAAGAACTTCAGAGGGAAGCTTCACTAACAATATAAAAGACATGGAAGAGAGAATCTTAAGTGTTGATGATAGGATAGAAGAAATGGACAGGTTTGTAGAATAAATATTAAATCTAAAAAATGTGCTGGCACAAAATATTCAGGAAATTGGAGACACTATGAAAATGAACCCTAAGAATAATAGGTACAGGGGAAGAAGAAGAAACCCAGTCAAAGGACCAAAAATTATTTTCAACAAAAATTTCCTAACCTAAACTCTACAAGAAGTTTCAAATAGATGGAACCAGGAAAAAAATGTTCACTTACCACCTACTAATCAAAGCACTAAATATATAATACAAAGAGAGAATATTAAAAGCTGGAAGGGCAAAAGATAAAGCAACATATAAAGGCAGACTTATTAAAACTACACCTGATTTCTCGATAGAGAGTCTAAAATCCAGGAGGTCTCAGACAGACGTGCTGCAGACTCTAAGAGAAAACAGATGCCAACACAGACTACTATACCCAACAAAACGTTCAATCATCAGAGATGGAGAAAATAGAGCCCCCATAATAAAGTCAAAATTAAACAATATCTATCTAGAAATCTCATCCAAGAGCAGGTGCTAGAGTAGGAAAAGTTCAAAGCAGAGTTGATGCCAATACTCCTCAAATTATTCCATAAGACAGAAGCAGAAGAACACTGTCCAATTCATTTTATGAGACCATTTTATGAAGTTTTGATACCCAAACTATATAGAGACTCAACAAAGAAAGAGAGTTACATACCGATTTCCCTTATGAACATAGAAATAATACTTGCAAACAGAACCCAAGAATACTCCAAAAATGTCATCCACCATGATCAAGTAGGTTTTATCTCAGAGGTGCAGAAATAGTTCAATACATGAAAATCATTCAATGAATCCTCTATATAAACAAACCTAAAGAAAAAAAAACCATGAGCATTTCATTAGATGAAGAAAATGCACTTGACAAAATCCAACACCTTCTTCATGATAAAAGTCCTGGAGAGACGAGGGATACAAGGGACATACCTAAACATAATAAAGGCAATTTACAGTAAGACTACAGCCATCGTCAAGTCTAATAGAGAGAAACTCAAAACAATTCCAGTAAAATCATGAATAAGGCTGTCCACTCTCTCCATATCTATTCAATATGGCACTTGAAGTTTTGCCTACAGCAATATGAAAACTGAAAGGGATCGAGGGGATATGAACCAGAAATGAAGAAGTCAAAAGTATCATTATTTGAAGATTATATGATATATATCAAAATGACCCTAAAAAGCCCACCAGAGAACTCCGATAGCTAATAAATTCTTTAAAAAAAATTGACTGTAACTGGGCAATGTTGTGGTATTGCATACTTTAATCCCAGCACTCAGGAGGCAGAACCAGGCAGATCTCTGTGAGTCTGGGGCCAGCCTGGTCTACAAGAGCTCGTTCCAGGATAGGCTCCAAAACTACAGAGAAAGCCTGTCTCGAAAAACAAAAAACAAACAAACAAAAAAACCAAAACCAAAAACAAAAAAATTGGCTGGATACAAGATTACCTCAAAAAAATTAGTACTACTTCCATATACAATTGAAAAAGATGGAATGAGAAAGAAATTAGGGAAATAATATCTTTCACAATAGCCTCAAATTGGACCACGGACAAACAGGCATTGATATTCTAGTATCTAACACAATAAACTATAAACTAAAACTAAAGAGATTAAGAGGAGTAATTCATTTTAGTCAAGGGAACAGCTAAGGAAGATGACATCACTACCCTAAATATATATGCACTGATCCCTGGGGCACCTAATTTCATAAAAAAATGCTCAGTGGATTTCATCAATTCATTAATATTAGGTGACTTCAATACACCACTTTTCCCAATAGATAGATTATCTGAACAAAAAGTCAACAGAGAAACACCAGATTTCTTTGACATCATATATCAAAGGGAGTTAACAGATATCTATAGAATATTCTACATAAACACTAAAAAACACACATTCTATTCAGCAGCTCATAGACATGTCTCTGAAACAGACCACATCTTGAGACACAATACAAATCTTTAAGAGTTCGAAAAAATTGAAATGTTTCATTGCTTCTTATTTCACCATAATGCAGCAAAACTGAAAATTGACAGGCAGAACATCTCTAGTAAATACAAAAACTCATGGTGATTAAACAATTTTTACAGAATGATTAGTAAATTAAATAAAAATAAGAAATAAAAGACTTACTGAAACTAGATAAAAAAAACTAAATAAAAAAGAAAAGAAAACCTTTGGGACACATTAAAAGTAGTCATGGGAGGGAAATATATAATTCAAAGTGTCTAGATTAGGAAAGTCTGCAAAAGCACAAATGGCTTAATAAAGCAACTCAAAAAATTTAGAAAATTAAGAACGAAACAAATCCAAACCTGGTTGACAGGAAGAAGTAATAAAAATCAGAGCAGAAATAAATGAAATAGAAACAAAGAAAATAATGCAAAGAATCAACAATTCTAAGAGCTGTTTTTTAAGAATATAAACAAAATTGACCAAAACAAAAAAAAAAGAAAGAAGCTAATTACCAAAATTGGAAATGAACAAGGAAATATTACAGAAGAAAGAAGGGGGAGGGTATGGGGCAGAAGGAAAAAGGGAGGACACTCGAGTCAGGGAAAAAGAGGTAAATATAGAAGACTAGGGGTAACATAGCAAAAAGGGTGACTCAAAAAACCACTAGGAATCATACTATTAATTATTTACCTTAAAAATACTTACAAAAATATAATTCTGTATATAAATACACATATGCAGTTTTAAAGAACTTTCTCATTTAGGCTGATAGTGCTCACTCCAAGGGCCAAAGACTATCTAACGAATACCCAAGTACTAGACATGAGAGGCTCCCTTTTGAGTTGTTGGAGTAGAATTGTCCCGCAGATTGAGAAACAAAGCCTATTGCTGTTGCCCTTTGCTGCCCCCAGAGATTGAAGTTAAGTCCCTATTGTAAAGACACCATGTACTTCAGAAATAGGGCCCAGAGACACCTAACTGGAACTGCTCTTTATGCCTCTTCCCTCAGAACTAGCTTTTAGGATACCAGAAGGCACCATGCAACCTTCCAAAGGATGGAGGAAACCAACAGCTTTACCCAGCTCTGATACCTATGAACCATATCAAAGACCACCATGGCATGATAAACATAAAGCTGCATTACAGGCATGCATACCTTGGTGATAACTAACAACTATTTAATTTGGACTTAAAATATACAGAACAAGATGGAAAACCTGCCTAGTCCTGGAAACCAAGCTAAAGTGCTCGTGAAGTCATGATTATTGGAGAAGAGTCTACAACCACTAATTTACTAAGCTGGCATAATCCCTAACATCTATAAATATTTGTCTTTATATCCACAGATATGTATAGTCCACCCTCATCAAGGAAAATACTCTTTTAACAGATGAGGACCCCTATAGAACACCCCAACCAAACAAAATGCAGAGTTGTGGAACCAAGTCCCAATAGACACATCTAAATAGCAATCCTACACCCAAGGCTCAGGGAAGAAAGGGAGAAAAATCTGTAAGAGCCAAAGGTTCTTGGAGTTTGCTGCGAGGCTAGCTCCTAGTAATGTCAGAAGCTACGCCCATAAAGCTTCATCAATATGATTATCCGAACACGAGCTCAACAAGGATGGTACAAATGGACATGCCAATGTTTATGGGAAAGTCCACAAGTCTTCAACCTACACAAATAGCTACAGGCAACTGAGGAAAGATGGGAGCAGGAGAGGTGCTCTTTCCCAGGGTAGAACACACCAACTGGTTGTCTAGTGGCAAGTGGTCATCCATAAAAACATTTATCCAAGTAATATTATATGGATCGAGTGCGCTGTATTTAGGAATATATATACATAAACATATATTCATGGAATAACAATTAGTAAAAAAGGAGGCTATACATTTTTAGAGAATAGTGGTGAGGACATATGAATGGGTTTGGAGAAACAAAAGGAAAGGAAGAAATATTGTGACTATATTGTAATTTCAAATATTAAAAAGTGTAAAAGTTAGGAATATTAAGTACATAAATTGTCTCTTAAAGTTTGAGACTATCCTACACATCCTATCATTTCAGACAGACTATCACAATGCCTGGTTTTTAAAAATGCATTGATTTCTATTTTTTATTATTGTTAGTATTATTATTAATAGTAATAGTTATTTTCTATTTTCCCTTTTACATAGAATCTCACGGTATACCTCAAGATGACCTGAGTTTTCCAAATACTGGGATTACAGGCGTGTAACACCATATCTGTCTTGTAAATGAACTTTTAAGGATGAAAAAGCCATTGTGTGTGCATTGATACTATAATGTCTCTCCGACAGCACAAATATTATGGGAAACAAGGACTTTTATCTCGCTTTCCACATCGAAAAAGAAAAGGAAACACTTCAAAAAGTTTTATAGTTCAAATAACACAGATTTTAAAATATGGGTCTAGAGTTAAAATTGAGATCTGATTTCACAGGTCACAGTCTGACTCACTATGCTTCTTTGAATATATAGCAGGAGCCACTAGTACTGAGGATATAGCTCAAATGATAATGCCTAAAATTGTGCACAACTCCATTCAGATGTAAGTTCCTCTCCACATATGAGGTTATAAGATTTATGATTTCAACATAGCTAATATTTGCTTTATGGAGCCACTGTACATTACAACTATTTTTATTGCAAAAGCAATATTCATTCAGAAAAGCAAAAATTTAATAAGCATAGGGCTTGCTGACTTTTTGCAAAGGAATCATGCCCTTATCACTAAACTCTAGACCAAAAACTAGAGCCTGGTGGAGGAGGCAGAAACCCTGTTGTTGTTTGTCTACCCTGACTCTGCTCTCACTCAAATTGACTTGCATAGTGACTGCACTTGCGGAGAGGGGTCAATCACCAAAAAATTTTTAATCTCTTAGGACTGCTGAGTTTTAGTTTACTGATTGTCCCCAGAAAAAATAAAGTTAAAAATAAAACATAGGAAAACTAGAGGTTTTATTTGTGTTTTCTCTCATTTTATTAGTTGTTTGAGAATTTTGCTCAATGTATTTCTTTAAATATGATGGAATAGTTGAAAGTTTGAATAACATATGCAGATATTCCATATTCTTTAAGCTAATGCAGCTGTGAGATTTTCTTTTCAAAGTTGTTACTATTTTTTTATTTTCATTGTTGGTTGAGACTTTCTAAGAGCATAGATTAGTTCGGTAGCTGTCTTGTGTTGGTTAGTTGCTGTTTGTTTGTCGGCTTGTCACAAGCTAGAGTCATCATGGAAGAGGAAACCTCAGTTGAGGAAGGGACCCCATCAGACTGGCCTGTCAGCAAGCCTGTGGGAGTATTTTTGGTTACTAATTGACGTGATGGGGCTCAGCTCACTGTCGCCCTGCCCGGCTTGTATAAGCTAAGAGCAGAATAGCCAATGAAGCAAGCCACTAAACAGCATTTCTCCATGGCTTCTGCTTTAGTTCCTGCCTCCAGGTTCCTGCCCTTGAGATTTTCTATGTTGGTGGTGGCCGCTCATTCGTTCCTGGCTGCTCAGATGCGAAACAACCACACAGAAACTGTATTAATTAATTCACTGCTCAGCACATTAGCTCTAGCTTCTTATTGGCTAACATTTACATCTTAATTTAACCCATGTTTTATTGATTTTATTGAGTTATACATTTTTCTCTACTCCCCTCTCTGTCTCTCCCCTCCCCTTCAACCCTCTCCAGTGGTCCCCATGCTCCAAATTTACTCAGGAGATCTTGTCTTTTTCTACTTCCCATGTAGATTAGATCCATGAATGTCTCTCTTAAGGTCCCAATTGTTGTCTAGATTCTCTGGGATTGTGTTTGTAGGCTGGCTTTCTTTGCTTTATGTTGAAAAACCACTTATAAGTGAGTACAAATGATAATTGTCTTTCTGGGTCTGGTTTACCTCACTCAAGATTAGGTTTTCCAGTGCCATCCATTTGCCTGAAAATTTCAAGATGTTATTATTTTTTTCTGCTGTGTAGTACTCCATTGTGTAAATGTACCACATTTTCCTTATCCATTCTTCAGTCAAGGGGCATTTAGGTTGTTGTGAGGTTCTGGCTATGACAGACAATGCTGCTATGAACATAGTTGAGCACATAACCCATTTCTATTAATCTGTGTATCACCATGTGGCTGTGGCTTACCAGCAAGGTTCTGGCATGTCTGTTCCTGGCGGTGGTTACACTGATTCCGCCTTCTTTCTCCCAGCATTCACTCTGTTCTGCCCTGCTACATGGACAAGGCAGTTTCTTTATTAACCAATGGTATTCACAGCATGCAGAGGGGACTCCCGCATCACGTCTATCTCCCTCAGTGATGGATTGCCACCTAGAAGGACTAAGACGAAATAAACGCTTTCTTCCCAAGCTGTTTTTGGTCACAGCAACAGAAATCTAACTAGAACAGACCATTTTAAGTATTTTACATGCAGCCTGCTTCAAACCATTGTACTCTAGGCATGGGTGAAGTCAGACTAACGCACTCAAAGCAATGCAACTGGTGACAGGAGATCAAATTCCAGCAGTGAACTTCAGAAACTACTTACTCGGTTATCCACCACTACCCCCCGCCAAGACACAATGGTCAATTACAGGACTTATGTTTAATTCAATGTCTTTTAATCAATAGTCAGCATAACCCATGGCTTGTCTATTCAGCAAATGTTCATTGGCTAGTTAAATAAAGGAATACATGAAATACAACAAACGACAGGCTTAAGTGTTAGGCAGGAAGGCTCTAGAACTTTCTGAACACAGACTGATTTTCCTCCACAATTTAAGTCTATACGTTTTTCTATGGCCACCAAGGAATTCATTTCAATAACTCTAAATCACTCAGCATTTTTCAGTAATTGTATATTATTCATTAAGTATAGTCACGTAAGCTAAGGAATCTGTACAGAAGTTGTAATGTTGTCTCATGGGTTTAGAAGAGTAGACATTTCCCATCACGTGAGCAGTCACTGCTCTCAGAACATCTCTCATTTCTCTACTTCAGATCACCAAGAACTTAACTGTTCAGTTCACTTCCCCTCTCTGCTGCCATTTCTTATTATTGCTGGAAGCAAGATACCTTGATAAACAGTCTCTGCCACTTCCTGAGAACTAGCAATTTTCTTTGGTAAAAAAAAAAAAAAAATTCTCCCAGAACCTACAACCAGTACTTCCATCAGTGTGGAAGATTAAGCAAGAAAGGCAACATCAGTAAGTGCCAGGGTTAATCCTTCAGACTTAGTAGAGGTTAAAATTTTAGAGGTCAATGAGCTGAGCTCAGGCTGTAGAAGTAAAATGAATTGGCCAATACCATCAGACTGCCAAAGAACACATGCTATGCCATCTTTCTTTCAAGTTCCCAGAATCATGTTCATACCACACCAAGTGAGACCCACCACCTTCTCCCCCTGATATTTGAGGACCGGTCAGTACATGACCTCATTTGATCCTGGTCTGTATTCATTACTCATATCTCTTTAATTTAGTCAGGGCAAGTGAATCCGCGTGTTCCAAATGCTGCCCTCCTCCAGTTTCCTTGCTCTGTCACTCAGCTAAAAGGTAGAGACAGTCCATGCAGTCAGAACATGCAGACAGTACACGCAGACAGTACATGCAATAGTGACCATACAGCACTGAAACAAAAGCCAGAAACTTAAGGAAAATGTTTATTATGTTAGGTGACTATGCTATTACTAATGAAGATTTCATCTCGGGTCTAAATAATAGATGGTTCTCACCCTGCACCCAATTTCAAACATATCTCTCAGGGACTGAAGAGAGGGCTCAGTCTCTGGGTCAATTCCTAGTTCACTCCCATCTGTAATTTGAATTCCAGGGGATTCGACACCCTCTTATGTCCTCAAGCATGGCATGAACATGATGCAGAAATATCTGCAGGCAAAACACCCACACATATAAAATAAAAACAAAGAAAAATTAAATATACTTCCCATATTTATTTAAATGCAGCTTTGCCTGTTTGTGCTAGGACACATCACAGCTGAACAGGCTATACTTAGGAATATTTGTGTGCATACAAAAATAGGTATGCAATAACAATAATATAAAAGAGTACATGAATTTGAAAGAAAGCAATGAGGAATGTATAAGAGGGTTTGGAAGGAGGAAAGGGAAAGGAGAAATGCTGCAATTATCTAATCTCCAAAAAAAACATAATTTCTACAAAAGAAATGAAGACATGGATCTAAAAAGTACCCAACTCCTTATGGAAGCCTAAACAGTGTTGTACATATTTTCTAATCTCAAGAAACAGGGAAGATGTTACCAGAAACAATTGGGTTAATGATTTTGAGAGGAGTTTATTCTATATTAACCGCATTATACAATATAATTGCAGTATTTCTATGGGGAAGATGGGAGGGTGAGAGTACACAATGTGAAAGCAAGCAGAGAGATGAAGTTTGGAGGATGGTAGCCAGCTGGCAGATGGATGGTACTATGAATGCAGGCTGCCTCTGAAAGCTCGCAAAGGCAATGGCACAAATTCTCCACGTAAGTTTGCAGGCGTGTAGCCCTACCAATCCATTTTATATTTCTAACCTCCAGAAATATAGGCGAATGTATTTGCAATGTCTGTTATTAGTATGTAAAAATAAAGAAACAATTTTCATTGTGTTAAAAATGTGTGGAATGTCAGTTGTGGTGGTGCACACCAGTAGGATTTGCTGAAGGAGGAAGAGACAGGAATATCACAAGTTCAAGGTCAGCCTGGGCTACACATTTAAAAAAAAAGGAGTGGGGGGGGTTGCTGGAAAGATGACTCAGTGGTTAAGAGCATTGGGTCTTCTTCCAGGGAGCCCAGGTTCAATTCCCCCAGTTCCAGGAGATCTGATACCGTCACTTAGAAACACCACTGCATCTAAAATAAAAATAAATAAATGATTTGAAAGAAAATGTGTGGAGACTTGCAGACAATAGATCAGAAGAGGTATGAGATGCTCAGAAAATGATTTAATAGTTACTAAAAGAGGGCAAGAATTTCAGTCAAACATCAAGACAGAAACAAATGGGAGAAATATTAAAATTCTTTCCTTTGTTTTTTGTATAATTTGAATATGATAATATCCAATTGTACAGAATGAAAAATTCTGTGTAGTTTTCATTGTATACCTTGACACGATCCAATTTCAGATTAAACTATCACAAATCCGTATATTGAAGATCTCTGCATAACTTACTATAGATTAATGAATATCCACTGATTTTTTTTAGAAAATTTGCAATCATAAGAGGAAATTTTACTTATGCTAGCTCAAGCTGTATGTACGTTCAGTCACCATCTGGCTCTATATTGAACGAGTTACTATTAACAAAAAAAAAAATCAAGGCCCCTGAACAAAATTTGAAATTTAAATATGCATTCTGCTGCCTGAAATTCTTTCAGTCAGCTAGATGCTCTGCAGTGTCACCTGGAGGCTAGTTACAAAGAGAACACTATATGAATCTGGAATAGGAAATGCCAGGAAGCAAGAGGAAACATGAGGCATGTAGAAGAATGACCCACCAAAACATACTGTCTTCCTGATAGCATGACCCTTGTGGGGTTTACATGACACAAAACCATTGCAGGATTGGAAGTATTGCTTAGTGATAATACTTTTACCCAGCATGTGGTAGGTCCCGTGCTCCCTTCTCAACACAGCGAAAGGGTAGGGAAGGGCTTTGCAGAGTTGATTCCACTAATGACAATAAAATAAAAGATTGTATTGGATCAGCTGATTGGGTCATAAATGCAATCATGTGTGATTTAGATGAACTACAAGAGATTTAGATGAAGCCAAAGATACAGACTTTAGGATATGGCTACAAGAGAAAAAAGGCTGACTTCACTCAGAAGCTGATGGAGACAAGAAGCAGAATTTCCTTTAGACATTCCAGAGGGACTGAAACTAAGTTGATATCCTGACTTCAGCCAGTTTCACTGATCTCAAGATATTTAATCTCCTGGACTTATCTCTAATTTTAAATACCCAGAAATGCTAACTCCTAAGCCAAGAAACAAATAGATTTTGCTGCCTTAACATTAAGCACCTAAAATCCATAGTAATAAACACCTAAAAACTCTATTCTTCACCAGAAGCTTAAATACTGGGACAAGCATTAAAACAAAACAAAACAAAAACAACAGTAACAGCAACAAAATAATAAAATGCTATTGTGACAAGCACTGTACCCCCAAGCGAGGAGTTGGTTTTGGAGTCAGTAATGTGTAGAGTCTGAGAGAATGATGGGGCACAACATGGGTGGCCTGGATTGCTTTGAACAGACTGAGGGTAGCAACTGAAGCATTAAACACTGTGCTAATGAGTACTGGGGAGAGGTGCAGGTATCTTACAGATTGTACATGTCGTCATAATTCAGGACTGACAGTAAGATGAGAGAACAATAGTCTTCTGCTGGTCCCTTGGTCAGAATTAAAGGAGGATGATCTGGAAAATTGGATGAAAGAGAATTACTTTTAATAAATTAATTTATTCTTTCATTGTTTCATATATGTGTATATGTATTCTGATTGTACTCATCACCCATGCTCTCTTATCTCATTCCTTTTTGCCAACAAGTCCACCTCCCATTGTCATTTTTTTTGTCTTTTTTTGATTGATTTATTTGTTTTGTGACCCACCAAGTTTAACCGGGACCACTTAAGTAGACATGGATGTTGAGCTATCCTCTTGAGTGTGGGCTATTCACTAATGTCTACACTATGGAAGACAATGACTTCCCATCCTCCTATAGCTATCAACGGTCAATACCCGCTTCAGAAGGGCTGGTTCTATGAGCCCTTCTCCCATCCGTCACTAAATGTTGGGTCCTGTCTTGTACAAATGCTATGCAAACAGTAGTAATTTCTATTTGTTCATGAGGTCAAGGGCCACACCACACTCAGAAGATAGCAATTCATAGCATTCCTGCCTATTGTCCAGCCTTTGCTTCCTTTCCACCCCTTTTTCCACGAAGTTCCCTAAGCTTTGGAAGGGGTGCTATGGATGACCCTTGATGGCTGAGAACTCAATAGTCACTTATTTTAAGCAACTTGAGGAGGTGTGAATCCCTGCCCAACTGTCACTCACTACAGAAACAGGCTTCTCTGACAGAGGCTGAGGGTCATGGTAGTCTAGGGGTATAAATGGAATCATTGAGGAGGCATTTTGATGGCATGCCCTTTTAGCAAATCAAAGGCAGTTAATTTACTTCTATTGGCTTGTGAACTAACCAGCCATGAGCCTTTGACCACTGCCATAGTACCAAACCAGAGAATCCTTCTTATACACAATAGCTTTCCCCATTATCTGTGAGTGGTATGTTTTAAAAATCTACCTTCCCTTAGCCGGGCAGTGGTGGCACACACCTTTAATCCCAGCACTTGGGAGCCAGAGGTAGGTGGAACACTGTGAATTCAAGGCCAGCCTGTTCTACAAGACCAGGACAGGCTCCAAACCTACACAGAGAAACCCTTCCTTGAAAAACCAAAATATATATTTAAAAAAATCTACCTTTCCGATGAATGCCTGAAGTTTTGTGAGATAGCCAAGATTATATGTATTCTGGGTTTGTTTTTGCTTTATTTTTCTGTGTCCCCTGCATCATTGCCAGACAGCATCAGAGAAATCTGTTGTTTCACGTTTTGTGACACAGTACCTCATGAGATACAGCAGATAATCTGATAACCAAGGATGGTGAGACAGAGAAGTATGCTGAAAGATTTTATCACACTACTCAGAATAACACAATTGTAAATGTGTTTGAATTCTATAGTTTTTCCATTTAATATTTATTTTAGGCTACGGTTTGTTATTTGTCTGCTACCCACAATGTAATATAAGAGGAAAGAGATGACCAAAGAAGATTGTTGAACAAAGAAGAAACAAGACAAGATGTGGTAAAACTCTGTCTATCCAAACCAGAAAAGATGGTAATGCTAGGAGATTCCTTCATGGTAAGGTGTGCACTGAGAAAAGCTTGCCTTGGCTGTGGTTGGATTTATTAACTAGGAACTCAAAGCATCAAAAGGTGAGAATATTCCCTCACCTAGACCGTTTATTGAAGATCAAATTTGTAACTCGTGGATTAGCTTATACATCTCAGCAACAGTCTAGTATAAAGAAGAGACTATTATAGGAAAACTATTCAGATGGTATATACTGGTCTCTAAGTATTATGTCCTAAGCAAGTAGTTTTTATATATCTTAATTTTTCATGTTAATACCTTGTGAATAAAGAATAATTATATATGTTAGAGAATTTTTATCACAGGTAACAGAGAGTACCTAATTCAAGATAGGCATGAACAGAATGTTAATAGGCAGCTCACAGAGCTAAAGGAGAATATGGAAAAGCAAGATACCCAGGGGAAATTTCGAAGGGTTAAGCAAACAGGATAAATGGGTGGTGTCTTCAGTGTGGCTTTGCAGAATAAGTCAGTTCTCAACCCGTTCCATATTTTTGCGTCTTTGATCAAATGTTTGTCTCCCTGTTGAATGAGGCCAGTATATTCATCTGCATGGAGAGTCCTGTGTCTTAGGAGGGGTACAAGAAATGGAAGTTTCATCAAGCGCATATGTGGCAAGAAGATGATTACATAATGCAGTAATAGACTGTTTCCCTTGCTTAGTTTTCAGATCTTTGAAACAAAACAAAAGCCACACAGCAGGAAAAAATAGTCACCAAAGAATAATACAAACAATAGGGAGAGTGCATGCCAAGTGAAACCAAAAACAAGAGAGACAAACAGACACACACACACACACACAGAGAGAGAGAGAGAGAGAGAGAGAGAGAGAAATGAATGTTCTCTCCAGAAATGCTGAAGTTTCCTGGGGACGTCCTTAAATCCACCTATAGATGCCTTGATTTAAATCAAAGAACTCCTGCATTTACAATACTCTTGCTTTTCTCCCATGAGAGCTTCCTTCTCCCATGTACACAATAAGGAGATTGTGTATACATGAACCTCTAAGACTTTTTCTGATTTTGATGTTTTCCTTGTATGGCTTTTTGCTTTGAGGCATTACTTTGAGGTGATTTTTGCATCTTAACAATAGATATAGACACTCCACTCTTATTTACACAGATTTACATAAAAAAACCCTATGTAGTGACAAGGTCTCTTCAATGCTGGGACACTTCCTTAATAACATAAACAGAATAGTGTCTGGTATCAATCTTGTCCCACTGACTTAACTGCCATGATTTAAAGCTTTCATTATTTGAATTCCAGAATCTAATTTTAATGCATTTTATGTCAGTTGTCTTCGTGGATTCCAGATGAGTTCCTGTCATCCTGACAGACTCGCAGATGAATTGAAACTTAACTAGAGAAAAAAATAAATGTTGAAAAACAATTTGGTTCCAAATAGACTATATGCAATATATGTTTTAGTGACTCTCCTACTAAATTGCATTGGCTTCGCCGTGTTTAAGCTGATGGGCATGTGTGGTGATCAACTACCTCTGAAATGCACTGTCTGACAATACACTGTAGGTAAATTGTCAGGATGACTTTGACTGAGCCCATTATGTATCATTTTACTTAGAGAAAAGCTGTTGTGATGGGCAAAGATGGTGAGAAGGCAACATTGCAGCTCCTTTTGGCTGCACAGAGCAAGATCCACAAATTAACCTACGAAGAAAAGGAGAGAGAAAGGGAAGGGAGGGAGAGGGTGGTGGTTTGAATGAGAATGAGCCCCACAGGTGCCTGTATTGTGAATGCTTAGTCATCAGGGAGTGGAGCTGCTTGACAAGGTTAGGAGACAGAGGTATGGCCTTGTTGGAGGAAGTGTGTTACTAGGGGTGGGTCTTGAGGTTTCAAAAGCCAGGTCTAATCTTTATCTCTCTGCCAGTGAATCAAGATATTACTCACACATACTGCTCCAGCACCATATGTGGCACCATGATCCTGCCATGTCCCTGCTATAATGATAATGGACTAACTCTTTGAAATGGTAAGCAAGCTCATGATTCAATTATTTCTTTTCTATGAATTAATTGCCTTAGTCACAGTGTCTCTTCACTGCAATAGAACAGTGACTTCCAGAGAAAGAGAGGAAAGAGGGGAGAAGATAACAGGAATGTGGCCTAGGGAGGGGTAACACCCATTGTAGAAATATCTATGTATTTAGCAGGTGTTTACATGAAAACTCCAAAGTACTCTTTACTATAGACTGCAGAGAATCATAATACTTACAGACCAGTTTACTACTTAGACATAGACTGTACTCATAGTCCTAAGATATACATTAAATAGCAAGAGCTTTATTTATAAAAGGAGAAACAGGTTTCATAGCGTGTTTGATTTAACTTATATCATACAGCTAGCTAATGACACAGCCTACACCAGATCAAGTCTATTCTCCTCTACCCAAAGTCCTTCCCATTTTCCTTGCTGTCTTTGTACCACTCATTATAAACTCTTACCACATGTTACTTACATTCTTTCTCCCTGTGGAATTTTCTAAGAAAGATTTTGTTTTGTTGTTGTAGCAGAGAATGTTATTTACTAAGCAACCATAAAAGTTTTAAAGATAGCCTTGAATTAAGGTATTGAGGACACCAAAATTCCATGCAACAATCATGGTTGGGAAGATGAGATCTTGGTTCAGCCTGACCTAAAGAGAATTCCTCATCCTTTTTAAAAGCATGCATGGGCAACCTCACTTTGATGATTCCCTTTCCATTAGTTTGCTAATGGAACTGAGACTTGAGGATTTGATGTGCTTACAGAATGGTTTTCACTCAAAATTAGGTAAGAGTTGAAGGGAAAGTAACACATCTTTTTTTATTCCATCTTAAGGAATTCTTTTTTAATGACAAATAATATATGAGAAAGACACTCCAAAGCACCTGAATAAATCAAAGGGACTATTCTCATAAGTCCTCCATTCCCATGCCCTCTGCTCACAATTGCCTGATGACATCATTGCCTTTGTATAGACTATATGAACATGCACAATAACTGCACACAGCTTTCCATGACCATGTGAGAAGGTACAACGTTAAGAATGTATCCATGTTAGAAAGTTTCCTTCAAAAAATCATAATTGGGTGGTAGTGGTGCATACCTTTAATCCCAGCACTCAGGAGGAGGAGATAGCAGGATGTCTGTGAGTTTGAGGCCAGCCTGGTCTACAGAGCAAGTTCCAGGACACACAGGGCTACATAGAGAAACCCTGTCTCAAAAAAACAAAACAAAACAAACAAACAAATAAATAGATTTTTATTAAAAGTCATTGTGGTATAGATCTTACAACTAAGAGAAAGTTGTCTCAGGTTCTTCTGCATTGTTTCAAGTGGATAATAAGTTGAAACGGAAGGAGACAAGAGTAAAAAGATCTAAATTAATTTCAATTTGAGAGATAAAATCTTTGTAAAAATTGTGAGTTTGCTTTAAGTTTAAGTGACTTACCATCCGATTCATGTGACATATTAAATGTCTTATGTGTAAGAAAGCAGGTTTAGTAAACCACAGAGAATAAAGCAGTAAACAGCAATCCTCCTCCAAGGTCCCTGTTTCAGTTTTTGCCTCAAGGTTCCTTCCCCGCCTAAGTTCCTGCCTTGGTTCCCTCAATGATGAACTATAATAAGGATATGTAAGACAAATAAGCACTTTCTTCCCCTAGCTGCTTTTAGTTATGATGTTTGCCACAGCAATACAAAGTATCTATGCAACAATGAGCAAATTACTTTATCTCTGTATCTTAATCCCCTTGCTTGACAGAAGTGACAATTCTTATATCGGAGTTATTGCAAGGATAAACACACACACACATACACACAATCACACATGTGGATACACATGCATGCACCTGCACAGTCATAGTAAATACTACAATACCATTAAGTTTGTCTTAGATCATTAATTCATAATATATACACATCTTCAACAACCATCAACTTTATACACAGACAAGCTTTGTCTATGTATACTTCTGAATATTCCACAGACATAATAATTATATGCATGGGAATAAAGAGTCAACAATGTGATTCTGGTGATGGTGTTGATGAATCCTATTAGGAGGCAATCTCTCTCCTGGGAAGTTAAGTGGGGTTTTTCTGGGTGCTCTGTAATAGAACCAATCCTGAATAATTCAAGACTGTCTTGGTACCACTTGAATTGCATATTTTAAAACCATTATTCAATTCTCCCCTTACTGGTTAATTTTATTTGATTCTGGTATCAAATGAAGTTATCAGTCTCTTTAAAAGAAATTAAAAAACAGAAATAATAACATAAATAATCATAAGCTTTCACATTAATTGGAGTCATGTTCCTCCTGGGTGCCTCTGGTTGGCACATTCCTTCCCCGATTGGCCTGCTGATCAGAGACTGACATTTACTGCACCCCATAGCCACTTTTCTCACTGAGTTCTTAAAACTGAAGATTTGATGAGGGAGCAAAAAGAAAACACAGCTACCTGGCATCATGATCACAGAGAAGGCTCTGACTTCTTACTTCTAGCGAACACTAAGGGAATGGTCACTACACAGAAATGAAATGAAATCACTGTCTTTTGGGGAAAAGATAAGAAAAGGGAAGAATAGGGCTGGAGAGATGGCTCAGTGGTTAAGAGCATTGCCTGCTCTTCCAAAGGTCCTGAGTTCACTTTCCAGCAACCACATGGTGGCTCACAACCATCTGTAATGAGGTCTGGTGCCCTCTTCTGGCCTGCAGGCATACACGCAGACAGAATAGTGTATACATAATAAATAAATAAATATTTAAAAAAAGAAAAGGGAAGAATAAAGGATATAGAAACCATATGCCACACCCCCAAGAGACACTTTTCTGGACTATTTTCTCTCTTGCTGCCCAAGTCAGCAGTGTAGCCACATGTGATTACTCTCATCCAATCAGATCTTGTCACATCTACCTCCCACTCCTCATATATTCCTAATCTGTCCTTGCAAATTCTAATACTCGCTCTTTTGTGGAAAGGGTTTAGCCCAGTTGCATTTTTTTTTGTCAACATGACTGAAGGCTTAATTTAGTGGGAGAATGAGCAAAGGAAGCTAACATTTATTCAGAATCCAGACTATTTCAGGTATTACTACTATCCCTTCCATTCCTTGAGATATAAGTGCCTCCGTCCTAGACTTGAGTCATTAAAAGTTTCCATGCACTGAGTATTTTGCATCGTGCCTTATGTTGGAAATTTGTACACCCAGCAGTTGAACCCAGACTGTTCTACAGCATTGTGCATTGCTACTTTCACTGCACACAGCTATCAGACACAGCAGCGATTTCCAGAAGGAAAAAGGTCTGTCTTCTGGAATCAGAAACCAGGCGCTTTTCTGTGGCCAGTTCATAGAAAGTCAATTTCCACCTGACAAGTAGTTACATGTAAAATGTTTCAAAACTTGGCTTCAAATTTTGTTGATACTCCTTTTTTCTCCTGGGAAAGGCAGGGTCAATGAACCCCCTGCTTGAACACAGACAGACAGGGGAGAAATTGCCTCTCCACAGCGTGGAGCAGAAGTGATGCTCATTGACTTTTGAACAGCTTTGTAAAAGGCACGGGGCCCTTCCCTGTGTTTGTGGGTATTTGCACTGATAGCTGAAGTCTTCATTTTGAGACAGACAGATGACACTTAGCTGCTTTGCCTGATAGCGTCCATCTTTAAGTCATCACAAACAAAATCCCGACATTGGATGACGTGAGACTCCGCAGCCCTCCCATTTCCCCAGCTGTGGGCCCAGACATTGCGAATCACAGGTGGTCTTACCCTGAGGCCTGCTGAATTTCTGACCTCAGAATTGGCAGTCACGATAAATGAAGCACTTTAAGTGGTTGATTTTATCGTGTTTGTTATGCAGCAATAAATAAATAAATAAATAAATAAAAGAAGACACATCGATATTATAACCGAGCTCTCAAAGCATGTGTGGCAACATGGTAAACACTGGAAAGAGAGAAAAAAAATGCTGAAATCCATATGTCGCCTGAATACAAATCTGCTAAGAAGAAAGATGTTATTTGCGATCCTAAAGGAAATCACAAAAAGAAAGCAGCTTCTTTCAAGTTTGGCCTTAAAATGAATATGTAATAGGTGGAGAGAATCAAAAGTAGACTCCAATGTTCCAAAAGGAGTCATGTAAACAAGCCGTGGAGCCTCTCTTAGAAAGGCTGCTTAGTCCCAAATAATCAGAGGATTTGAACCCCGGGAGAAAGGAGGAAGTCATAGAGGGGCAAATCATGGAAAATGCTAAATATTCTTTCCCGGGTTCAGAGGTTATCCAAGAGATACCAGAGACCCCTGGAGATGCGAAGCCTTAGAAGCAATTTTCTGTTAGTAGCCAGAGGACTCCTATGAAGAAGACATGCAGGTGGTAGGAAAAGAATTAATACAACCCTTCAAAATTCTAAATAACAAAACGAAGACCCAAACTAATCAAATGGTCATAGGAAAAGAAGACTTGGGAATGTAGAGCTTACTGTTTAAGGCAAAAGATAAGGACTAAAACTTAAAATAAAAAGGAGAAAAAATTGCCAGGGACATGAGAAGTCACGGGGGGATGCATAACTATAAAAACAATAAAGGTTTTGAGTGCATTCAGCATATTTTCATAACAAAGGGGCAGCATTTTTTTTTTCAAAAAGTCTAGTTACTAAAGACAAAAGGCATGGCGTGTCTTACAGGTTCCTTTATCTATCTGGCTTTAGGTATGCTGGCTCCATGTGTACAATGAGCTGGGTTTCTTTTATGCTTGGTTGTAGGTGTAACAGTTGGAAATAGAGTGCCTTAGCTTTTGTTCCCAGTGTACACACACTCTTTGGGTATCATTCAATTTTGCTTAAAATCATGGTTTTAAAGCAGCTTGATTTATAGTTTTCTCATCTCAGTTCCAGCATGTGTATAATTATAACCCTAAGAGCCATGGGAGGGAACTGAAACCAGCTCTTCTTCCTAGCTTTGAAGACACGTTATCTACATCTTGTCATTCTTGCATCCTTCTCTCTGCTCCTTGTACAGCTTTGCCCTCCCTAAGACAGACAAAGGGATGTAGTAATGAGGGGCTCGGGCTGCGTTCCCGGCGCAGGGCCCCTTGTGCAACCCGGCTCCCGGTGTGTACCCGAAATAATTACACGGAAACTGTATTCATTGAAATACTGCCTGGCCCATTACCTCTTATTGGCTAACTCTCACATATTTGTTTAACCCATTTCTAATAATCCGTGTGTCACCACGAGTCGTGGCTTACCGGGAAAGATTCAGCGTGTGTGACCTGGGAGCTTCATGGCGGCTACTCTCTCTAACTCTGTCCCCTTCCCAGTATCCTGTTCTCTTTATCCTGTCTATCTAAGTCCTGCCCTATCAGAAGGCCAAGGCAGTTTCTTTATTAACCAATAAAAGCAACCCAAATACAGAAGGACCCTCCTACACCAAAGGGATTTCTAAGCACCATGTTGTCTTGGGAGTGGGAGAAAGAGGGATAGTAGAGAGTCCATGCCAAAAGCAATGCTCCAAAACGGCATAGAGCAGAAAAGGATGGCCCTTCCTTTGTGGGCCGCTCTCTTATCTTGAAGTTTTCTCTGGATCCCTCCCTTGAGGGTGCCTATAAATCACAATGATAACAATTCAGGGGAGCACTTGGCATCCCCAGCCACTGGGAAGGAAAGAGAGACTGTACAATGGATACGAGCAGAGTAAGAATTGGGAAAAGGAAGAATGAACAGCATAGGGTTCTCTCTCTGTGAAATCCACTTAATTTGTGTAGGAAAAAAAAGTGAGACTCCAAGAAAGGATTCCAAGTAGAAATAATGGCACCAACATACAAGACAACTTTCCAGTGGTGCAAAGGTCACTATGCTCCCTGACAGCAGGCACCAGCTGAAGGAGTTCAGAAAACTAAGATCTAGGGAGTTTACCTTTACGGCCTGTGTCATGAGTGAGGGCAGAAAGTCACTGAATAACATGATCTGAGACTGCACAGATTAGTCAGAGTTTCTCTTATGCAGATTCCTTCACAAATGAAGCATGGCCAATCCAGTAGTTTTGATTACCCTAATGTAATTCTTCTAGATGCTCTAGAGAAATACATCCTGATAACTCAACTTAACTAGACACCACTTGAGTACCTCACACAGTGTGATGTCTCTGATTATTGTTCAGTAAAGTGTTGGAGATTAATTTTTATTATTACAGTAATAAAATGATAAAGATATCAATTTATTTTAAGAATTATGAAAATGAGGTGCATAAACACATAAGAATAAAGATAAGATAAAATAGATACTTGTTCAGTCAAGCAATGCTTGCAAAGTATAATTTTTCAAATACTCCTCTAAGTACCAAGAAGGTAATAGAGAATAAAGTGCTCTCAGAAACTTTACACAGTCCTGGAGGGAAGGTCTAGTGAGGCAAGTGAAGCTCAAGCATGTTAGAATGCCATGTGAACATTGACATATAACAAACAGAAGAGAAAAGAGGCTTCTGAAGATCAAACGGTGGGGATGAGACTACATTTTTCAGTTACCCAGATATACAAAAGGATTCTCAGGGACATAGGTTTTCAGGAAAAAAAAAAAACAAAAGTAGAGTTCTTAAGGGAGCAGCATGCTTGAAACATTGAATACTCATCAATGAGGCCTAAGTGTTGGAGAGGAAAGACTTAGCCATGAGGAGACTAACCTACAGAGAGTCTGGGGAAAAGAGGGATGTCCAATCATCAAATGCTGAATCAAAGCATCTTTTTGCCAATTAAAAGCAGCATGGACTAGGGTGTGGTTCCAGAGTCTACCATTGCTGATTCCTGGGACTCTAAGCTGCTCAACCTTTGCTTCGATTTTCTCTTCTCTCCAGTAGAGGTGGCTTGTTTTTGAGTAGTAGGGTCCCTGTAGAAATCAGTGGCATGTGATGTCAACAAATGCTTAGTAATGCAGGATCTGGAGAAAAATATAGAAAAAGAATTAATATGGTTTACATTTTTAGCTTAATATATGCAAACCTAGTACTAGTTTGAGTAGGGAAGTGGTAGGAGTAGTAGCCCACATTATTATCCTACGAAATCACAAAACAATTAAAATACAGTTCGAATATTATTTTTCTGGCATCATTGAAAGTGGATAAAAGTGGTGAGAATGTGTAATAAGGAAAGACAAAGATGAACAGAGCACAGCACACACTCTTAGCTTTGGGTCCTGCCCAGTGCAGGACTGACCATCAGACCCATGGCATGTCAAAGATTCAAAGTGTCACATTATGACCATCAGACCCAAGGCATGTCTAAGATTCAATGTGTCACATTAATATTTCATTAGAGCCCAGGTCAATATTTTATTTAAAACTGAAAATCTGTATTTCATAATAAAATATCTTGCCAACTTTTGATCTCAAGTGGAAGCCTAAAGCTTTGGAGTGTATAATTTCTGTTGAAGGTAGTACTGTTCTAGAAATGTATTTGGTATTTGGTATTATTATTATGAGTTTTAGAATTATAGACTCAGGGGATTTTGACTTCTTGGAGTACACAAGAGGAGAAGCTCCTTGCCCTTGATTTCTGACCAATATTTAATGAGCCATGAGTAATATTGGCTGAAAAGAAGAAGGAAAGCTTCATCCCTAAATATTTGAACTTAGAAAATGGCTAGAGGCATCTGGACTTCTAACAATGTCAAAAATGCCTCTACCACCTCGAATATCCCATTACAGGCCAACACTGCCCAAAAAAGTCACCTTCGCTAATTACTTTGGAAATTCCCACATTTCTGAGTTTATTTTTATTCCTGATCCATTTGTCCTGAGAAAATGATATTAGTATTGGTATTCAAAGTATTTCACTGGTCACCATAACACTGAGGTATATTCACACATAAAAATTTCCCTTAATCAAACAGGCATAGGAAATGCTGAGGTAAACCATGATAAGAAGATTTATTAAGTTTCCCCCTTAGAACTCCTTTAAACTGCCCAAGAGGAAGACAGAGTCAGAATCTTCTCATTTTTTATATCCATGAGTAGTCACAGTTTAGAAGAACAAATGTGGCCACCAACACCATGTAGATCTTATATTAGGAAACTTTGGGCTGTTTTTCAAGACATTTTACTAATCAGTAAAACTTATTTGCATTAGTCAAGGTTCTCTTAGAGGAACAGAACTGAAAGAATTAATCTCTCTATGTATAAAGGAGATTTATTAGAGTATACAGGCTGTAGTCCAACTAGTCCAACAATAACTATCCACAAAAAGTCCAAGAATCTAGTAGCTGTTCAGTCCTTGAGGTTGTATGACTCAGTTGGTATTCAGTATACAACCAAATCCCAAAGAAGTAAACTCTAATGGACATGCCAGGGAGAGCAAGGACAAGTAGACAAAGAACAAATGCTTCTTACTTCCATGTCTTTGATATAGGCTGCCACCACAGAAGGTATGTTCCAGACTAAGGGTGAATTTTACTCCCTCAAAAGATGTGGATTAAAGATGAGTCTTCCCATGTTGAATAATTTAATTCAGAAAAAAAAAATGATTCCTCACAAGTAAACTCAGCTACTTGGATTTTAGTTAATTCCAGACACAGTCAAGGTGTGAGAGGTCCTTCTGTCTATGTCTTGCTTTTATTGGTTAATGAATAAAGAATCTGCCTTGGCCTGTGATAGGATAGAGTAAAGCTAGATGAGGAAAACTAAACTGGATGCTAAGAGAAAGAAGGTGGAGTGAGTGAGACGCCATGTAGCTGCCAGAGTAGAAAGACATAATCTGGCAGCTGGAATCTTGCTGGTAGATCACGAGCCTCATGGTAAAATATAAAATAATAGAAATATGTTAATTAAATATGTAAGAGCTTGCTAGGAATATGCTATAGTGATTGGCCAAGCAGTGATTTAAATAATATTGTTTCTGTGTGATTATTTTAGGTCTAAGCAGCCTGGAAAAAACTAGTGGCCTACTACTACAAATTGATGCGAATGTGGCCAACTAAAATCCACTTAAAACATAAGAGAGTTTGAGAAGAAATTCTAGAAACAACAACAACTAAAAAAGAAGCATCCCCCAAAAATTACTTCACCCAACAAAAAGCAGGAAGTAGTTTGGAGAGAACTATGCCCAAATTCCAAAATATTGTTTATAAATGTTTGTTTACATTTAAAAGGGGATATGCTATAGAGATTTGCATTGGTATGGATCTTGCTCTGTTGATACAAATTTAAGGTCAATTTTGATATAAGGTCTGCTCTTGATTAAGGTATTGTGTTTGTGCAGCTTATTAAAAATCTAATGTATAATTGAGAAATATAAGTTAATAGAAAGAGTCAACATCTATAATAGTCAAGCATGTAGTCATGTTAGCTAGGTTTTCTAGATACATAGAGATATAGTTCAGTTAGATAGATAATCTTCAAACCTTTCAAAGACCTATAGAATATGACATTTAAAATGTTTTAATAACTTTTTGTGACATGAGACACATTTGCTCTTGGCAGCACCAATAACTCTAAGAGGAAGATGCCATTGAAAAGGCTCCTTATGGAGTTTGCTAGCCATTTGGGCAAAAAACTGCTCTTTCCTGGACTGTTTGATGTTATGCTCTGTGTGCTAGACATGTGAGACCCACAGAAAGACTGCTGCTGAACTTGCCTAAATCCTTTGGAGTTCAAGCTTTGTGAAAGAGTCTTCCAGACATTCTGCAGGATACAGAAGAAAGTGACTGACAAACTGCCAATGTAGGTGGAATCATCTTTGAAATTTCCTGCTTCATGAAAAAGTCTGCTGGATACTATGGGCCAGTAAGCTGAAGATTGGATGCTCCAATGATACAGAAGAACTTTGGGTGACTTCTAGGCAGCAAGATGTCTCTGTCAATTCTAGAGTTTTGGAAGTTGCTTATAATGCACTTCTTGTTTACTTAGGTAATATTATATCCTTCTGGAGTCTTTGATGGAGTTGAAGAATAGATAGTTATAGTTTTCCTTGGTTATTATTAAAGATAGATATAAATGTTGTAACTATTTTTTTCTTGATAGCTGTTTTGTTATATGTAATTTTACCTCTCTCTTTACAGGCTGAGATTTTTCTCTCACTTGAACTTATGTAACTGTCATTCATAATTTCACAATCACTTTGAGCTCACATGCGTAACTGCCCTGTTGTATCCAGAAGACAGTTTTCTTTAAGGCATCTTAACCTCTGACAGTTTTTTTCTGTCTTATTTTTCCACAAAGTCCCCAGAGCTTTGTGAAGAAGATTATGATATGTACATCCAATTTATTTTCTGTAGTCCACTGTCTTTTATTCTCTTCACATTGACCAGTAAGAGTGGCAGTGTTCATTCTCATCTACCTTAAGCAAAACATTCTCTGATCAGGGCTGAGAAACTCACTCTTCCTTCAATAAAATAATGTCATTAGGATTCTTTTAAATTATATGCCCATTTGTGAGAATAATAGTATTAGGTTTCACTTGGCTCTATGATGTATCTAGTCACATGTTCTTGGCCCCATTAACAGATACAGGTTTGGGTTCCATCTCATCACATAGACTTTATATCCAATAAAAAAGTGGTCGGTTATTCCCATAACATCCATGACACTATTGGACCTGTGGACATATCTTGTGAGGCCAATTATTATTATGTAAGTGTCTTGACACCATAGTTCAAATAATTTCTCAATAGTTGATTGAATCTGCTCTAGGTTTACAAACAAGACCAGAAGGCCAAATTGATCCAATTCAACTAACAGGAATCTTCTTCTACTTCTGAAACTGACCCAAAGATTCTGTGCACCATAACTGATAAAATCCTGATGTAAGAAGGAGAAAACTAAGGATGGAGACATAAAGACAAGGAACGATGGAAGGAGAGAGGAAAGGATTAAAGGAAAGAAAGAGAAATGTAAGAAGTTTGTAAGTATCAGTTAACAGACAAAGTAAAATCACATGTTAAGATACTCATAGACACAATAGGGAGTTGAATATAAAACTTCATCATAAAAGTGACAGTTCTTGAAATGTAGCTCAAATAAATAACACAAGACAGAGAGTATGTGTATGAATGATAGCACAAATATAAGTAAAATGGTTGTGGAAAATAATTACAGATTAACTAAGAGAAAAATAAAAATTGATACCACAGTTTGTTCTAACAGAAGACTGAGTATTCATTACAAAAGTGATATCATATTTTAAAGATATTTTCTGTAGCAATAATAATATTTTAGAGTAATTCTTTGGCTATGTTATAGAGTCAGCAGACAATCACTGATTTCATCACACTCTAATGACTTCATCTTATTGGTACATATAGTCAGTGTTTCAGAATGATCTAACTTTAGAAGTTTCCTGGGCATTCTTTGATTATGGAATTGCTGTTTTGCAGATTCTTTAGTGTCGAGGCAGACAAGAAATATTTCTAGTTCTCTTTTTCTTACATCAGGATTCCATTAACTAAGGTGCTGGGATTCTTTGGAACTGTTTTAGACGTGAAAGAAGATTCTTCTCAGTGAATTGGGTTGACTTGGCCATGTGGTCCCATTTGCAGATCTGGAGCAGATGTGCAGGCAGATTCAATTTGCCTTAATTTATCCCAGTTTAATTAGTGGCTGGCTTACTTTTGGCTTCAGGAAGGCAAAAAAGTGACAGTTCATATAACAGAGCATCTGTCCTTAGGGAACAGCATTTTCCCTGGAATGATGATTGATCAGTAGAGAAACCTTACCACGTTGACACAAGAAGGGACATGTTTATAATATCAGTTAATTCTAAACAATTGTTATCCTCAGCATAGGTAAAAACTTGTATCTTACTTGAATACAGGGCACATTAATAGATGCAAAATGGCAGATGATTTAAAACACAAGCTCCATTAAATTTGCAAATTATCCATCATTAAGGAGATTTGGAAGAAACCTACATTATGGGGAAAGAAATTTAAGGTAAACTATCCAAAATCATTGTTGTATTTTGAATAAGAATGTCCCCCATAGACTCAAAGTTGAATGTTTAGGGAGTGGCATTAGGAGGTGTGGCGTTGTTGGAGTAGTTGTGTCCTTGTTGGAAGAAGTATTTCACTGGGTTGGGCTTTTGGGTTTCAAATGCTCAAGTGAGGCCCAGTGTCCCCCTCTTTTTCTGCTGCCTACCAATCCAGATATAGGACTCTCAGCTACCTCTCCAGCACCATGGCTGCTTGTGTGCTGCCAGATTTCCCACCAAACTGATATAAAGGACTAAACCTCTGAAACTGTAAGCCAGTCCCAATTAAATGTTTTATTTTATGAGTTGCTGTAGTCGTAGTTTCTCTTTACAGCATTAGTAACCCTAAGATAACAAGTGATAGATCTATTATGTCATTATACTAAGCTCCCCAGTAAAGTATACTCAAATTCCTCAAGCCCTAGAAAGCATCACTCAAGGTGCCATGGCCATTAAATTATATTTTAGAAGGATATGAAGAGCTTGAGGGTCTTCAAGCCAGTTAAAAGAATTTAAGTTATCATTTACTAGTTGCCATCATGAAACAAGTTGTCACATTTAAGAGTGCATTTTCTTGCTGTCATACTATACCATAACTAGTTACTGGGGTTTTTACCTTTCTCATAAGATTAATATAATTGATATAGATAAAAGTAATAGATTCTAATACTTTATGTGAAGGAACTATAGTTCACAATAAACCGCTATATAATATTTGAGTGTCTAGAAAATAAGAAGATGAGGTCTCCAAGCACAACGTAGTAATGGAGAGATAAATATTAAATACTCTGACTTGACCAGAATATGTTACATATATGTAGTAAACTAGGACACTATCCTCCGTGAATATGTACCATTACTTCACACTAATTAAAAATTTAAAACACATATAAGGGATAAAAATACAACCTGCATTTATTTGATCCTTATATACAATCAAATCTTCATATTGATTCTCGTAAACACCTACAGTCATTTATAATAAACAAGCAAATTCTCTTCTTGTAGCTACCCAGAAAAATATTTTATAAATTAATTCAACTGAACATCATCCTATGATTCCACAGAAGAGGGAGAGCCATCACCCTCTTCCTTACCTTCTGCTGCAGCACGGAAGCAGAGTTTCCTGGAGACTCTCAGTGAAGTAGGAATTGTATTTGGCTAGATTGTGGGGGCATACTCTGCTTGCTTGTTATGCATTCTCTTATCCAAATGTTAATGTCTTATTGGTTATGAAATACTCAAAAATTATTATTTCATGTCTATCTCTCTCTATCCCAGGTTCTTCTTTGTTGATAACATCTTGTAAGCACATTATTTCTTGTAGGTATTAGAGAAGGTTTCTCTATCCACCTTCTAACAGACTCCATAAATTGGTTCACTTTAGGTAATCAATGACATTCTCCAGGGTCTCAAAAGACACATAGTAACACATCAAAGTATATTATACTTCTTATCAGGGAAAATACTTGATAGGAATGAATGTTTCAACAAGCTAGGCTACAGAGAAAAATTAAACATTTTGAAGAGAGTAAAGCATAGCTAGTGCTTTATTATTGGCAATTGTTACTGAATTTATGTTTTCTGATGTGTATACTGAAAATGCCTAAATAAGGATAGTATCATAATATCATACTGTAGTTAGAACCCTTGCTTGATTAGATAAATGAGTCACAAATCCTAAAATTATATAACAGAAACTCTGGGGAGGGCAGTAAGGTGTTGCATGTTTGTTAGTCAAGAAGTCTAACTATGGATGTATCTCTGTGGTATAGCACTTGTGTAGTGTGGTCAAGACACTGTGTCCCATCACAGTACCACCAGGAGATAGAAGAAGAGAAACATAAGGAGGCATAGGGGATGAATGATGCCTAAAAAGAGTGGGAGAATATAGGAAAGGGGGAAGAAGAAGGAGGATTGACATATTGGGTTGCATGTCATTATTCATGTGTGAAATTTTTATAAAAGTAGGTAATTATGGTTCTCTTGATAGAAACTATCAAATAGAAATAATTTTTCATTCAAGGTTTTTGTTTTTAAAGAGAATCTTGGAAAGAGTAAGTTGTGATGATTACTGCAACAAAGATGAAATACAAGCTATACGTCTCATTTTCACACACTTCAGAGTAAATTCTTTGTAACAAGGGATAACAGAATGGGGTGGTGGTTCAGAAGACAGAAGTCACGATTAGTGTGTGGTGCACATATGCAGGAGAAGAGAGCTGCACTAAAGGAGGAAGAGTTGAATGGGCTCTGTGGTATTCATTTACACAGGGCTTGTGGGTTGCTTGCTTTCAGATGTGTTTCACAGATAAGGGTTATGTTTCATGTGGGAATTAATAGGAGTCACTTCTTGTAATACCAATGAAACTGTGCAATTTTTGTGATGTTACTAAAGCTACAGAAGGCCATGGCTCTCTGAGCACTTAACAATAGGAAGAAGGTGAATTTTGCAGAAAAAAAAGGCAACTGAATTATTATCTATAACAGGGTCAGTCTAAAAGCAACTACGGAAGTGATTCTAGATTGTAAAGGGTCTGAAAAGTATAATTTGTGTGGAAATTTTGTTGAAACTGTGAAATAAAGCAGTCACCAGTCACAGTGTACTACGATGGTTAGAAAGTGTGCCCCGAAGTCTAACAGCCTTATTTCATCCTGGCTTTCCCATCAAACAGTTTGTGCTCATAGATAACTTACATTCCCTTGGCTAGCAGGATGCCCTGTAAGTTTCCATCTCTTTCCAAAAGGTAGTTTGATCCCCATAGGACTCTGAGGAATTGTGGCTGATGGACGCTCCCAGGAACCAACCTATCATCAAGAGCAGATTTCGGTTCTGCTAGTTCAGTTCTTCCCAAGTCCAAGTGTCTCCTGTCTCCATGGAGAACTTCACAAAGAAAGGAAAATGGACTCATCTGAAGAGGATGGAAACCATAATGAATGGCGATACATTTGTACACATGTGTTAAAATAAAAACATTTATTGGTGCTTTGCTTTTGATTTGACTGGTTTATATGAAAGGACCTCAACTTTGTCCTGTTTATGAAGTTGTCAGATTATTATAAAGAGTTACAGAAAGACAAGTTAAAGACTGTCCAAATGAGAGAATTTCCAGTATTCTCTCTGCACAATATTGGGAAGGAAGTTCTAATAAACAGAAATATAGTGTTGTCGGAAACTCATGGGCAAAGTAACACTAGTGAAATGACTTTTAATGAGCTTTGTTTGGATTTCTAAAGGGTCTCCTTCAGAGCTGATTATACAATATTCAGAAGGTTCCTTTGGCTTTTTCCCTTGATGGAGGTAATCTATCTCTCCTGACTGAAGGACTATCAAGCAGATAATACAATACATAATAATCTTAAAGATTGTGAAGATCAATTTTTATTGTTTTTTCTTTTGTATGTTGAGAATATAATTCCCCTTCCCATTACTCTCTCTAAACCTTTAGTCCTCATTAATGCAACTTCTTTTTGAAGCAGATGGAAACCATGACAGAAAACCACAACCAATCATAATTCAGAGTTATGGGGTCAAGTCGCAATTGATACATCTACATTATAGATGTTCCCACATCCATGTCTCAGGGAAAATTGAGAGAGGGTAGAAAGATGGTAAGAGCCAGAGGAATGGGCAGTTTGCTATGATGGCTAATCTTCATTGTCAGTGTACCCAACATGAAATCACCTAGGAGACACATTTTTGTCTGAAATGTATCTGAAGATGTCTCTGAGAGTGTTTCCTGAATGGATTTACTGAAAAGGAAATCTAGCCCTCAGATTGGCTAAGTGGTACGTCCCAACAGGTGGCTAAGATAGAAAGAGGTTTAACTAAAGGTAGCAAGGCCTGCCTGCTTTCAGTGTTTCCTAAGTAAGAGTATCTATCTACTGTTGCTTCTATTGCTGCTATTCTCTGCTAACATTAAACTATAGTTTCTTTGATTTTCCAACATGGATTGAATACTAGAGTACGCCAAGCATTTTCCACCCTTCACTGTGATATTGACACTGTTGAGACATGGCTTTATGTGCTGAACAGAAAACAAATACTCAGTGTTTCCAACTTTCATATGGTTGCTGTTGAACTACCCATCTCCGGTAATGTAAGCTAGTTTGATAAATCCCCACATATGTTTTCTGCTCCCTTATATATAGCCCTATTTAATACATGGCTGCAGTGAGTGGCTTACAAAACACTTGGACACTTTCCACATGTTAAATGATTTCATGGTGAAAAAAGGGAAAGAATTGATCACAGATTTTGTAAAATCTAGGTTAATAATAATTCTAAAAAATAGTACTTGGGGTTAATGTTGATTCAAAAATAGCCTGCCATAGTGGCCCAACAAGTTTAATATTTTTTTGAAAAAAAGAATGCAGAAAAAAACAGAAAAGATATCATTTCTTCCCTCCCCTAAAATACTGAAGACCTATGAGATGTTCAAGAATTCACATACAGATTTGAGAGAGACTGACTCAAACTCAATTTGACCTTGGGGGAATTGAGCCTTCCACCAGCATTTTTTGTCTTTTTTTTTTTCTAGAATTTAGAACCTGAAAATATTCCAAAGCTCTGGACAATGTCTTTATAATTTTCACATGATTCATGAATAAAAGAAGGCTTAAATTGTGTAGGAGGTCCGTCTGTATTTGTGTTGCTTTCATTGGTTAAATAAAGAAACTGCCTTGGCCCTTTGATAGGGCAAAACTTAGATAGGCGGAGAAAAGAGAACTGAATGCTGGGAAAAAGGAGACAGGCAGAGAGAGCTGCCACCATGGAATCCCCAGAGTCAGACATGCTGAATCTTTCCCGGTAAGCCACGACCTCATGGTGAACACAGATTGGTAGAAATGGGTTAGGTCAGGATGTGAGAGCTGGCCAAGAAGAGGCTAGATACAATGGGCCAGGCAGTAATTTAATTAATACAATTCCTGTGTGGTTATTTGGGTGTAAACTAGCCGGGACCAAAGGCAGGCCCTCTCTCCTACAACACTTAAACTTCCTGAAAATATGCCTTACAACAATAGCTGGAAAATACTTTGTGGACATTAAGAGGAAAATCGGGTATGTTTCATACTTCCTACCTGATCTGAGATACTTGACCTTCAAAACAGCTTTGTTGTTCTGGTAGAGCTGGAATGAAGAACTCAGACTCCATGGGGCTATTCCAATGGCCATTTCCAGTGAAAGCATTTAGTTGTGAGCTAGAGAGAAACAATAATCACATGAGGCATTAGCCATTAATTTGCTTCTAATTGGTTTCAAATTAGTGGAATTTATTTGTATGAAAACTTTGTCATAAACACTGTCCAATATTTGAATTTATTGAAATCTACATGTATACATTTTAAATTATTTTATCAAACATTTGTATAGGGTATTTACTAGATTCCAGTATTTTGCCCCAGGTCCTGTACAAATCAAACAAAATCTGCATTCTTAGGTGACTTAGAGTCTATCAAAAAAGGAAGATATTTACCAATAAAACTGAAATGAATTTTTTATTTTGTCAAAACAAAGAGCTGTTGGCTTGGTAAATGTGGGGACTTTATCATCTTGTTCACTTCTATATTAAAGGCACCAGTACCTGGCATAATAGATGCAAGAAAATGCTCTAGAAATAGATTAAAAAGGTTTTGGAAATTCAGTAAAGGAGAGTCAATCAACTCTGAGAGTATGTAATTTTGAAAAATATTTATCTCACTCAAATATTTTGCATCTATCAAGTGACTAGAATTGGAAAGAGTGTGTCACACATTACTACTTCCTAGACTAGGCAAAGACAGGCCATTTTCATTTCAGTTTTCCCAGCTTAGATCATCCTGACATTTTTTTCTCTTATAAACATGGAGCCATGTACAAGCAGGCTAAGTTCATGTCCATCAGGAGTAGATTTTTCTTTGATCTTGGGAGTGACCCTATACATGTTGTTTTTTTTTTCTGCTTAAGATATCATCGTGTTCCTTGTTCTAATGATACTACTAAACTTTCTAATGTTGCTATCTAATCTGTATCTTTCGTCATCATCTGCTCCTTACCTTCCACCCAGGCTGGTGAGCAATAAATGTAATACACTTGCTATGTATTTCTAAATAGAGAACAAATACTACAATGCAAAGGAGATTTGTAGAGAAAGGTCACATGCAATGAAGAGCAAATATTTGTCACAGTACCATTAAATATTTGGCTCTAATAGGCACTAATAATTACTTCACACTTTTGTGAAGTACTCAGATTATTATGATTTGCATAAGTATTCCACATGACATTCTTAGAATATTACTTTTTTTCTATTTTAGTTGCATATACAATAACTTTGGAAGTATGATGGAAAAGCAATGACCTCTGCATGAAAGATTTTCTTCTATTTATATTCAATGTTTTTTTTTTCCTGTTACTGTATAAAATACTCTTAAGAAAAGTAACTTAAAGAAGAAAATGTTTATTTTAGCTCACATTTCAAGGTAGAGTCCATCATGGTGAAAAACTCAAGGTAAGGAGACCCTTAAGCAGTTTATCATATCACACTCACTGTCAGAAAGCAAAGAGGAATGAATACTTGGATTTTAATAATCATTTTGTTTATTATCTTATTCCCTAGAAAGGAAATGGTGTCACCCATAGTGGGCAGGTCTTCCTACCCACCTTAGTTAGTGCAGTCAAGATAATCCCACAGAGGCATACCCAGCCCCCAACTCCCAGTGGTTCTACATTCTGTCCAGTTGACAGCTAACACTAACCATCATGTTAGATAAATATATAAATATTAGTCATTCATCAAATATTTCTCATATACTTCCTATATGCCAGTAAATGTTCCTAGGACACATTCAAAGGTATCCTTAAATAATGTTGATGGCAAGAGTCAACTACATTGACAAGTTCTTTAAATTTTTATAATTCATGTAACTAAATTTGAGGGAAACATCTATAACAAACACTTATCTAATATTAGGAACTGAGAAAAGGTTTTGAAGAGCCAAATCCAATAGCATCTCTTTGAATTTCCTTTTCAATTATTTACCCTATAATAATAATAATAATAATAATAATAATAATAATAATAATAATGAAGAACTGTGGCAAACACATCATGTGGTATCCCAAATTTACTAATGGTAGAAAAAGCTATATTCAACCTGAGAATAAAAGAGTTATTCTCTGGACTAGGCAGGTTAGGAGAAAGAACAGTTTGGAGGAAGATAATGTCATTTTGACTTTAGTGTCAGGAGCCTGGGGTCACTGTGATGATTTGAATGTGAACAACTGGTGTAGAAGGTCCTTCTGTTTATGTGTTGCTTTCATTGGTTAATGAATAAAGGAACTGCCTTGGACTTTTGATAGGGCAGAACTTAGGTAGGCGAGTAAAACAGAACTGAATGCTGGGAGGAATAAGGGCAGAGTCAGAGAAGCCATGGATCCTCCGCCTGAGATGGATGCCAGTTAGAATCTCCGGTAAGCCACTGCTGTGTAGTGATACACAGATTAATGGAGATGGGTTAAACTAATATGTAAGAGTTAGCCAATAAGAAGTTAGAGCTAATGGCCAAGCACTGTTTTAATTAATACAGTTTCTGTGTGGTTATTTTGGGGCTAAGGTAGCCAGGTGGCTGGGATAAACAAGCAGGCCCTTCTCCTTACAACAAACAAACTCCATAATTTCTTATGCTTTACTATTTGGTCCCTAATTGGTGGAAATTTTTAAGAAGGACTAGGAGGTGTGGATTTATGGGATGCTGTGTGTCACTGGTTGGCTGTTTCAAAAGGTTTACACCCTTCTCAGTGTGTCCTTCTACACCTACAACTTTCAGATCAATATGCAAGATCTCAGATATGCCTGCCAAAATGTCTTTACTTAACTAATGATTGGCTATAACCCTCTGAAAGCATGTGCCCATTTAAATGACTTATTAGATTGAATATTTTCCCAAGTAACTCAGCTTTATGCACTGTAGTGATAGGTTCACATGCTATTACTGTTAATGATTTTGTTACTAATACCTTAAATCTTACTAAGATCTATCAAGATGTTTTAAAGTCTGATTATGTGAGTTCAACTCCCCAGAACCCACATGGTAGAAGAAGTGGATGAAGTCCCATAAGTGGCCCTCTGACCTCTAAGTACAGACTGTGGCACACATATTCCCATACTAACATAATGCACTTTAAATCTACACACAATAATAATAAAGCAAACTTAAATTTTATTATTAAAATTGTTTTTCTTGTCAGTTTCTATGACATGATGTTAGGAGTAAAAATGCAGACTCAAAAACTAGCTCCTTTGTGACATTTAGGAACTCAGAACTAATTTTATGTTGTTTTCAAACAGTACTCTTCTGATAACCATCAAGTAATACACAAAATTCTTTGTTTCTCTGAACCTTAAAGGAATTTTCAGAAGGTTCTGTGTGTGCACTGCATTTCAGGACAGTTTAGACTTATTCTCCTCCTGGTTGTTTGTTCTGGGATTGTTAGGCGTCACGGCAGTGTCATTAGAAACTAGTTTAACTTGCTTATTTGTCCACAAACCTATGGTTCTTACGATTTTGTGTACATGCTTACCAGGTGTTCGCAGCACCTCCATAGCATCCGTCCATCTTTTTCTCATATTGACCACCACAAACATACTTTTGGGATCATATATGTATACTCCTAGCCACATACACATTTGGACTTCCAACACACATCCAGTTCGCATAGATCACATGACAAACTCACTAAGCTTCCCTCTAAGACTTTGAAGGTAGTTTCTCCAGTAATTTTTAAATTCCTCAATAATTTTAGAATTATATTGTTTTCAGCAAACTTCAAAATGTCAATATATCTTCATAGTCAATATACTTCTAAATCTGCTTTAAATCTAGCATTTTGGCAATTGACAGAAAATTAATGTTTGTGACAAGCTCAGAGTGTTTGTATTTGCTAACACAAGTTTAGCTAACCTCAATTTCTATCTTTTCTTTTTTCTTTTTTCACCTTAGTTAGGGTTCAAACACAGGACCCTTGATAACCTAAGCAAGTGCTTGTACACCTAGCTACAACTTCAGCCTTAAATACATATTTTTAAAGAAAGTTTATGAATGAAATTAAATCACCTCATATTTCCAGAATGGAGTGCTTATCATTCAAATAAATGATTCATTCAATAATAAAATATTATGCCCTGTGACCACATTTATAGGTAAAAGGGACCAAGAATCTCTGTAATAACAGTGAAAATTCTCAATCAAGATCAAATGCCATTTGCAATGAAGCTCTTTTTTCCTTTTATTTAAAATAGATTTTTTTTTCTGAGACATCATCATGCTGATTTGTCAAGTGGTTGTACAATTTTGCACTCCCACCAGCAATGGAGGAATGTTCCCCTTATCCCAAGTCCTCTTCAGCGTAAGCTGTCATCACTGTTTTTGATGTTGGCCATTCTGACAGGTATAAGATGTAAGTTCAGAGTTGTTTTGATTTGCATTTCTCTGATGGCTAAGGATGTTGAGCATTTCCTTAAGTGTCTTTCAGCCTTTTGTGATTTGTCTGTTAGGAGTTCTGTTTAAGTCTGCACCCCACATTTTTATTAGATTGTTTGTTATTTTGATGTCAAGTTTCTTGAGTTCTTTGTATATTTTGGATATCAGTCCACCAACCCATGTGGAGTTGGTTAAGATCTTTTCCCATTCTGTAGGCTGTCATTTTGTCTTGTTGATCATGTCCTTTGCTTTACAGAAGCTACTCAGTTTCAGGAGGTCACATTTATTAATTTTTGCTCTTAGGGTCTATGCTACTAGTGTTATATTTAGGAAATGGTCTCCTGTGCCAATGCATTTCAAGTGTACTTCCCACTTTTTCTTCTATGAGGTTCAGTGTGGTAGGTTTTATGTTGAGGTCATTGATCCATTTAAACTTGAGTTTGGGCATAGTGATAGATATGGGTCTGTTTTCATTCTTCTATATGTTGATATCCAGTTATGCAAGCACCATTTGTTGAATATTCCTTTTCCATTTTAGATGTTTTGCTTCTTTGTCAAAAATCAGGTGTTCGTAGGTGTGTGGTTTGCTATCTGGGTCTTTGATTTAATTATATGTTTTTTTTTGTTTTTCCTTATGAAGCTGAGTATTGTTCTTTTTAGGTCTGTGAAGAATTTTGCTGGTATTTTGATGGGCATTGCATTGAATCTGTAGATTGATTTCGGTAGGGTTTCTATTTTTACCATGTTAATTCTACCCACCTAAGAGCATGGGAGATCTTTTCATTTTCTGGTGCCCTTTTCAATTTCTTTGTTCAAAGAATTAAAGTTCTTGTCATACAAGTCTTACACTTGTTTGGTTAGAGTTATACCGAGGTATTTTATGTTATTTGTGGATATTGTGAGAGTGATTTCTCTGATTTCTTTCTCAGCCTATTTATCATCTGTATGAAGAGGGATACTAAGATTTTTTTCAGTTAATCTTGTATCCTGCTACATTACTGAAGGTGTTTATGACTTGTAGAAGTTCCTTGGTAGAATATATATACATATATATTATATATAATTGCTAATATATATACACAAAATTGCTAATATATATCAGCAAATAGTGACAGTTTGACTTTTTCTTTTCTGATTTGTATCCCTTTGATCTCCTTTTGTTGTCTTATTCTCTAGCTAGAACCTCAAGTACTATATTGAATAGATATGGAGCAACAGTGGGCAACCTTTTTTGTTCCTGATTTCAGTGGAAACTCTTTGAGTTTCTTTGCTTTTAGTTTGATGTTGGCTGTTGGCTTGTTGTATATTGCCTTTATTATGTTTAGGTATGTTCCTTGTATCCCCGATCTCCACAAGACCGTTATCATAAATGGGTATTGTATTTTGTCAAAAGCTTTTTCAGTATCTAATGAGATGATCATGTGGTTCCACCTTTTTCAGTTTGTTTATATGGTGTAATACAATGATGGCTGATAAACACTGAAAGAAATGTTCACCTCTTAGCCATGAGAGAAATGCAAATCAAAACAACTCTGAGATTTCATCTTTCACACATCAGAATGGTCAAGATCACAAACACTGAAGACAGCTTATGCTGGAGAGGATGTGGAGTAAAGGGAACATTCTTTCATGGCTGGTGGGAGTGCAAACTGGTAGAGCTGCTTTGGAAATCAGTATGACAATTTCTCAGAAAATTAGGAAACAATCTACCTCAAGACCCAGCAATACCACTTTTGCATATATACTCAATGGATGCTCAATCATAACACAATGACATGTGCTCAACTATATTCATAGCAGCATTGTTTGTAATAGCCAGAAATCTGGAAACAACCTAAATGCCCTTCGACCAAAAAAATGGATAAAGAAAATGTAGTATATTAACACAATGGAGTACTACATAGCAATGATAATAATAATAAATCTTGAAATTTACAGGCAAATGGATGAATCTAGAAAACATCATAGTGAAGTAACCTAGACCCAGAAAGACAACTACATTATGTACTCACTCATAAATGGTTTTTAGACATAAAGTAAAGAAAAACCAGCCTACAATTCACAATCCTTTAGGACAGCAAAGAGGACCCTAAGAGAGACATACATGGATCTAATCTACATGGGAAGTAGAAAAAAGACAAGATCTCCTGGGTAAATTGGGAGTGGGGGATCATGGGAAAAGGTAGAAAGGGAGGGATGAAGATGGGAGGGGAGAGGAGAAGAATATATAGCTCCAGGAAAACAATAAAAAATACAAACCACCAATAAAATACCTGAAATGCTCAAGAAATGTGATTGACAAATAAGAAAACTTCCTTTCTAAATGTATTTTGTAAAATATAAGAAATGACCAAAAAATTCTCTTGCTTTCCAATTTCAAGGTGAAATAATTGACTCTAGAATTAATATGAGAACCTTATTTTTAGGCCCGATGGAAAGGTATCTTTTTTCGAATTGAGTGGAGATTTGCTTCCTTGTGGCCACATGCTTCATAGGAACCTCTCTGTATGTTAAAGTCTACATCACAACACCTTTGTGCTGTCATTTTGGATGTCATTTATATCCATCACTCTGGTTTCCTTAGAAAGAATTTAACTTTAAATGGTTAATTCCTGAATGTGCAATGACACTTTAGGGTAAGAGCTGCATACTCCTCAAAATAAAACCCTTCAGCTCTACAGCAGGCTAAATGACCTTTGTAGATTTTTTGAATATCTCATTATAGCACCATCTTACACATATAAAAGAAAACACAGCTGTTATATGCACATTATACTAGAAATTTTACAAACATTTCGGGTATTCAAATTATTCATAAATTTGCAAGGTTCTACTGGTTACTTTTGACATAACAATCACTACATGATACAACTAATGTTAATTAAGATTTACGGAAAGATCACCCCCCATGAAAGGTTCAGTTGAGATCTTTGTATGCTCTCATTTATCCTCAAGGAATCCTAAAATATTACTATCCCCACTTTCAGATGAGGACACAGAAATTTACAGATGGGATGAAATTTTCTATGGTTAATTTTCATCGAGAAACCTGATTGAACTATGAAAAGTGGAGTGGAGGGAGCTGGATTAAGAGTGCTTGATGCCCTTGCAGAGGATCCAGGTTTAGTTCCCAGCATCTATGGAGGAGATCACAACCATCTGTAACTCCAGTTCCAGGGAAGCTGATGCCTCTACTTTGCCTCCTTGAGCACCAAGAATTTATACAACGCATGTACAAACATGCAGGTCATACAAATAAAAAACAAAAATAAATAAATCTTCAAGAGAAAAATCTAGCTGGGCGGTGGTGGTGCACGCCTTTAATCCCAGGGCTCAGGAGGCATTGGCAGGTGGATCTCTGTGAGTTTGAGACCAGTCGAGACCAGCCTGGTCAACAAGAACTAGTTCCAGGACAGGCTCCAAAGCCACAGAGAAACCCTGTCTCGAAAAACAAAAACAAACAAACAAACAAAAAGCAAAACAAAAAGATGTCCCTCTTGGTTCACCGAAGGGTTCTGTTTTTAATAGTTAATCCTTAAGCTAAAAAAAAAAAGAAAAAGAAAAAAAAAGAGAAAAGCCTAGGGGATTAGTGAGGCATATCTTCACTTTTGTTTGTTTGCTTATTTGTCTTCTGTGACAGGATCTTCAGAGAGGTTTAACTGAGAGGGCAGGACACTTCCAGAATGTGGTAGCACCATTCTAGGGACTAAAAGATAAGAGGGACACATCCAGCTGACTGATCTGCCACATTTATCTCTCTACTTCCTCACTGGGATGCAGTGCAACCAACTACCTTGCAATTTGCCATCATGTCTTCCTTACCATGACCCCCTACCCCCTCAAACCATCATGTATTTGTCATAGCCAGGAAAGATAAGTAAGACAAATTCATTCTTTTACAAATTCAGTTTTACATAGTACATGAGCAAAATATAAGTCACATTCTTGCTTGATGACAACATTTTTCATAAATTCCAAAATGTCAAGAGCAGAGCCTGGCATGAATTAGGCGCTTAATTTACTATAGTTCTCTGATACTTCATCAAATACACAGCAGGGTAGACAAATGATGGTTAACTATACCATTCTGGTCATTTTTCTCTTAAGGACCACCGAAGCTCTAACAATGATTTGAAATAAATGATATTAATGGGTATAAAAAGGTATGTGAACCAACTTGCATGTCACTTATGTGTTAAGTGATAGGTCTAGAATGAAAATCAAGTGTGTGAGTCCAGATGTGAATTTACGTTTTCCTATAGAAAAGGGTGATCTCTTTAGCATTCATTCGAGATGAGGAGGATGTTATTGTCCTATATGAAACCTAAGTAAATTTCAGTACATACTTAAGATTACACAGAATAGGCACAGGAGGAAGTGACAGGTAAAAGGAATTAAGGACTGGTCATAGTTGTAGACATGTCAATCTGCTTGGAAAGTTCACGGTTTCAAAAAGAATGAATGAAGTCTACTCTCCTGCAGCAGCTTTCAGAAATGAAAACTGGATTGGAAAAGTGTCTTACGTTTCAAGTAAGTGCTCAACATACACAAGATGGGATGCTTGCAGGAGTTTAACAGGATTAAAGCGAGGATCATGCTGAAATGACAGTCACACTCAAAGGATGAATTGTAAAGCCACAAAAGTTACAGAGAGAGGTCAAGCCACTGCAGGAGTTTATTGCTGAAGGATTGATGAAGTGACATTTTCCAATAAAAGGAGATGAAGATCATTTTGAAAAGTAAAATTAGAGCTGCATTCATGGCCGCTGTGAAGGAGTACAGAAGCATTTTCTGGGATCCTTTGAAAAGAAAAAAAAATATTCTATTGAGTACATGACCAAACAGCTCAAAATGTCCTTATTCAAGTTCAGAAATACAAGTATAAAAAGATTTCATCTTCATCTTTGCCTTTTAACTGGGTTAGTTGTTAATTACTACCATGTTCCAAAAAAGAATAATGTCTGAAAAATTGTCTAATTAGTATGCACAACAAACTAAGCAGCAGATTTTGTTTTCAAATCTAAAAACAAGATAGAAAGAACAGCAAAGGATGCAACTTATTAATTCCTAAGACATTTTATTACATCTGTATCAAAAAATTCAAGCATTTTCTCTGCTTTTTTATCACTACCTCTGAGACCTGAGGAATTTGTATGATTTTCTTTTTAAATGACAGTTTTATTTGCATTTAGAAACTTTAGTTTCAAAGTCTTTTAAAGGCTAAGTTTTATACCCAGTTGCCATGATGGATGCTGGAATGATGGTGGCCTGTTGCATGCTAACACTCTACTGAAAGAAGGCCAACCATGGTAGTGACGACCTTTAATCCCAGCATTGGGAAGCAGAAGTAAGCAGATCTCTGCGTTTGGGGCCATCATGTTATAAATAGCTAAGGGCAATTGGGGATAAGGAGACAGACCTTGACTCGCAAAAGAAAACAACACCTGAAAGTCTATAAAGATAATAAGACCAAGGAAAGTGGTATGGTTTACACAAGATGGCATCACTCTTGTGAGCAGCATTAGTTGACTTTCTGAAAATGATATCATAGCAGAATGGAAAGGATTTCCTCTCTGTGCTGACTGGTCTTTACCTCTGAACGTGTTTTCAGTATGCAGGGACTGCCCTGTGATTTAATCTGCACAGCAGTGGAGCTGTAGCCTTTTTGCTTTTTCCTCTTGATCCTTATTTCTACATTTCCCTGCTATGAATTGCTTGTTTTCCACAGACTGGGTGGGAAGAAGAGGGCAAGTTTAGAGTTGATGGGAACTAGAGTCTACCAAGTGCATCTTGATAAGGGCTAGCATTTAAGAGATTTGAGGAATATTTCAGTATTGAAAGTGGAAGAAAAACCAAATGAAGGAGGCTTCCTGGGGTTCTTATTAACTGGTGTTCAAACCCCAACTGAAGACATTGTGAGAAATGTAAGATTTCTCACACTAAGCCTGCCCTTTTTCAACATTGGTGGGCAGCTGATCCTGGAGAAAGAATGAGCTGCTTATAAGTGAGTACCTATAGGATCCTGGTTGATTACTATGTCCATTTTAATAACTTTAGAGCAAAAATTTTAAAGCAGAAGTATATGAAAACAATAAATTGAGAATGTGATTCACTGTTACAATATTACCAAAAATAGAGTTGAGATAATTTAAAATCAAAAATCAAAGTTAAAGATTTTGGGGAATTGGAAAGAGAAACTCAAAACCAGATTAGGTATGTTCAGGCTGAATGGGTCACTTTTATTCATATTGTTCAAACAGTCTATAAAATGTTTGTGTTAGGTCCAAGAACAGCGGGTGTCTTGTAGTGCAAGAATCTCAACTATGGGAAGATGAGCAACAACAATTCATATTTTCAAAAGTGTCAAAACACAGCCTTTGATCATAGGTATCAAGAGGACACCTGAGTTTTGTGTTCTTTTTCTTTTCTTTCCCTTTCCCCTTAGAAACACTACTTTTGATGTTAAAGACATCCAAGGTAATGATTTGTTATAGCTACAACTTGAAAGTATTCAATAACACACAAAAAGCACTTTAGATTAAATTAAGAATATAGTTTTATATACAAAATGTCATCCTCAAAGAACCTTTTTGGCAAGGAGAACGTGCAAAGTTGAAAAAACAAAAAGAAAAGGGTTTTTTGTTGTTTTGACATAAGCAAGAAAGAAGTAATGTTTATACATCTTCCATCACTCTTATTTTTATTACTGGGAAGTTTTTCCTCGGGATGACACTGCATAGTGTGCTGAGACCCACAATTAGGCCTCTCAGCAATCTCAAGAAATGCTCCACATAGCACAGTATGCTGGAAGGCTATGTGTAAAGTTTCCAATCAGCACACAATGATACTGACAGCTCTCAATTTTAAAACAGACCAAACCAGAAACTTCAATCCAGCTTCCCTGCCATTTTACACTGTCTTTTAGAATCACACCCGGGCTAGAGCACCTCACAGTCTTCGTCTTTACTTTTGTCTCCCCCATTTTCATCTTCATTCTGTTCTCATTCTCCTTTCTCCACATTAGCTAGCTACTCACATTCTGACCTACATCAGTGGTCACTGTTTCCTGATCGCTTTACGTTTTTCTTCTCATCATTTAAATGCAAGAATTTTCTCCTGGCTCTCCATCTTCTTTCTTTCATCTTCTGTCATTCCAGCAATCCAACAGGAAAGAATACTTCCCTTGAACCTGAAGTTAGGATTTTCAACTAGCACTCTAGGTTATTCATTTCTTTGAATCAATACTCAAAGGAAGGAGCTTCATGATTGGGGTATGTGCAGATGACTATCTTACCCAAAGGGAATTAGACTGCTATCTAACAATGGTGGTTAAAAAAAGACAATATGTGAAATATAGAGATTCCCTTAAGGTGTCTCTTTATATTTCCAAGCTTTGCAATTATGGTCAGTGGAGGAAATGGCCTAGAAAGGTTTATTATTACTTAGACTCCAGAAATGAAGGTATTTACTGTAATCAATTTAAATGAGAGAGTATTGGGTACAGCAGATGCAAAAAATGTGATTTGTTACCTGTATATATACATAATCTACATTATATGATTTCTTTTATACTTTCCAAGTACTGTGAAAAAGGCATGCTCTACCATGCAGAGCAGTTCTGGTTTTTAACATTTACTTTTAGGTGATAAATTATAGCACAAATATTTTTGTAAAATAATATACAAACATATGTATATGCGCTTATTTATATGTTATCACATATGTATATATTTTTCACATAAATAAAATTTTATGCATATAAGATAGTATATCTATATAAATAATGGAATATGTAACATTCCATTTTATATAAATATTCTATACAAATATAAATACTATATATATATGGGTTAGAATGTGATGTCTTCATAAATATACACATCATGTTATGATTAAATATTGCTATACTACATATCTATCAACTAATCTGCTTACATACATTTTATAGTGGTAATATTTTAAAACTGTTATCAGCTCTTTTGCAACATAGTTATATATCATTTAATTCTGATAATAATACTTTCTGAGAATTACGGTCTTAGACAATTCATTTGTCATACGAACATCACTGAGTACACTTACACAACTCAATGTGGCATAGCCTACTAGAGACCTAAGTTATATTAGGCTACACCATGTATGACATATAGTCTGACAATGAACAGAACACTGTTATGTAGTACATGATTGTACACAATCATTGTTGGAAAATTTACAACCATGCAATCTGACTCTAAGTGCAATTTTTCTGCTGATAATCTTTGTTTTCTTATAGAAGTTTATGACTTTCTCTTTTGCTGTTAGTTTTTTGAGACTTCTGTACAATGTATTTTGATTACATTCACCCCATCCCCCCAACTCCTTCTAGATCCACCTACATTTCCCTTCTTGTCCAAATTTGTGTTGTCTTTTTGTTTTGTAAACTCACCAAATCTAATTTGTGCTTCCCATATATTCTTGGATATGTGGGCCTCCCACTGAAGAGTGATTGATTTACAAAAGAATGCACTCCTAAAGAAAACTAACTCTCCCTATAACAACAGTTTTGAATTGCCAATGGAAATGGGAGTTCATGCCCACCTCCCTTCTCCATGCCAATATTTGATCTGGCTTTAGCTTGCACAATTTTATTCATGCAGTCACAGAATCCATATATGAAGCTTCCCTACTGTGTCCAGAAGGATAACCATTTTCTTGCAGTCATCCATTGGCTCTGTCTTTTACATTCTTTCTACCCCTTCTTCTGTAGTAATCCATGTGCCTCGTGAGCAGAGGTGTAATATAGATACCTCATTTAGGGTTGAGAATTTTCCAGTCTCTAAATTTTTTGCACCTTGGCTAGTTGTGGGTATCTGTGTTAGTCACCATCTACTGCAAATAGGAACTTTTCTGAGGATTTAGAGATGCCATGAGGACAAATAATTTGAGCCAGTTAAATACTATGTCCATTTAGCAAAATAATAGTTTTAGGTTCTCTCCTAGGTTCTATGACCTCTCTAATCCTAGGTTATTAGATACAAAATGGTACCAGGCATGGGCTTCATCTTGTAAAATATGACATAAATCAGAGCAGAAGAAGTAATTGGTTACTTCTATGATACTTGTGCCACTATTGCACCAGTGGTCAAATCTTGTCAAGCTACCAATATTGCAGTTCATAGGTTTCATGGCTGGGCAAGACTGATAATTACTTTTTTCCATTGGTACCATGTATATCACCATCCCATACCATGAAAGCTAGCCAGTATGAATGAAGCTCTATGATTTTTTTATTCCATGATATAACTCATTGAGTTCATTTCTTATAATGATGATCAAATTAATAAAATATTAAGGTCAAAATTATTTCCAATTAATACTTCATATGTTCCACTATAGTTCATATACTCTTAATTATAACTTTGCAGTTCTTTAGATTAGCTTTTGTAGATAAGAAAATACCACGAAACAGTATTAATATTTTAAAATTTATATAGCTCCAAAATTTGAACCTCTACCTTTTTCAAGCTTTGGGATTTTTTTCTTTTATTTTTGTTTCTGACATTATAATATAATTGTAACATTTCTTATTTTCCTTTCCTCCCTCCAAACCTTCCCATATCTCTCTTTTCTTTCTTTCAAATTAATGGTCTCTTTTTCATGAATTGTTGTTACATGCATGCCAGTATGTATCTGCATTATATGTGTGAATGCATACATTTACATTTTAAAGTAAAACCTTCTCAGTCAGTATAATGCTACTTTCTTTTTTTATTTTTAATTTTTTTTATTTTTCTCTGCTCCCCTCCCTGCCACTCCCCTCCCTCCCTTAACCCTCCCCTAAGGTCCCCATGCTCCCAAATTAGTCAGGAGATCTTGTCTTTTTATACTTTCTACTTCCCACGTAGATTATATCTATGTAGGTCTCTCTTAGTGTCCGTATTGTTGTCTAAATTCTCTGGGATTATGGTTTGTAAGATGGTTTTCTTTGCCTTATGTTTAAAAACCACCTATGAGTGAGTACATGTGAAAATTGTCTTTCTGTGTCTGGGTTACCTCACTCAAAATAATGCTTTTTAGTTCCATCCATTTTCCTGCAAAATTTAGGCTGTCGTTATTTTTTTCTGCTATGTAGTACTCCATTGTGTAAATGTACCACATTTTTTTTATCCATTCTTCGATCGAGGGGCATTTAGGTTGTTTCCAGTTTCTGGCTATGACAAATAAAGCTGCTATGAACATAGTTGAGCACATGTCCTTGTG